>JAHZMU010001856.1:0-10485 GCA_027743725.1 Rambutsinella grinnellia
TTGCAAACAAATCTTTACAAAGTCCATTATTAACAGAGAGATAAATTGCACAAAGAAACTTATAGCTTATTAGTTAACATTCTTGAGTATTACAAAATTAATACATGCATTAATAATATCTTCGCAGTTTTCTTCTATTTCACAGTGTTCATTGCTTTGCTTCTCCAATATTATATATTTTAGTAATTTAAAGAAACGCTTCGGAAAGCCTTGCATCAAAACTAAATCATTAGACTGATTAAGCCATTCAACCACTCCTCTATATTTAGTGTTTAACTCACCCCATTTGCTATTAACATTTATCGTAGGTCTTTTATACTCCGAACTTCTTGTGGATATGCTTTCAAAGGATGTCAAGTCATAATAGTCACTAAAATATCCATATTCTAGGCAGCTACACTTGTACATAAAAGACATTATATCATACAAGGCAAGATATTTTGCAAAAAATATGCATAAATTGTTACAAATAAGATTGGATACTGAATCGTATTTCAACTTGTTTAAGATAAACCTTGCCGAGCATTTAATTATTTTATCAACTCTCTTGTAGTTTGATACATGCGTTAGCCAAATAAAAGATGCGTATCTTATGTGTGAAAATACCAGCGCATTAATTAGAATCTCTTTGTTGTCTTGTGACAATGTGTATTTTAACGGATACAGTTTTGACAGTGATCCATAGCACTTCCGGCTTACAAATTTCATATGATCACTAAACGTCATGTCTTCATCGAGGATTACTCCTAAGAATTTCAAGCTTGAAACCTTTTGAATTGGGTTTCCATTAATTTTCACTGAAAACTCTGGCAAGCTTGTTCGTGTCGCGGGTCTGCATACAACTAGCATTTTACATTTGTCCAAGTTTAACTCAATATTATTTGCACTTAACCAATTACTTATTCTACCCAAATCCTCCTCTATTTCGCGAATACATTTAGTTATATTTTGAGCAGTCGTAGCTTTAACTAATGTTGAATCATCTGCAAATAGCAGTAAAATGCATTTAATAACTTCTAAGGGAAGGTCGTTTATGAACAAACTGAACAAGAGGCTTGAAAGCGACGACCCTTGGACTATACCCCTTGAAGTGAGCTTTACCTTTGACCGGAACGTCCGGTTACCTTTGGTTATTTCTACATATTGGTATCTATCGTCAAGCAATGACGCAATAACTTTCACTTCTATACCGTGCGCTTTCAACTTGCGAATTAGAAGTTCTCTGTCCACAGATGGGAAGGCGATTTTAAAGTCAAGTGATATAATTAAAATGATTTCATTGTTGTCTAGTGCTTCGTAAATTAAATCATTAATCGCGACAAGTGCGTTAATTGTACTAAGTTTTCTTCTGAAGCCAAACTGGACATTTGAAAGCAGTCGGTTCTCTTCAACATACTGTGTTAATTTTTGCAGAAGAAATTTTTCCAATATTTTGGTTAGAATAGGTTGAATACCAATAGGTCTGGTGTTAGCAGGGCAATCTGCATTTGGCACTTTAGGAACAGCAACAACTCTAATTGTTTTTAAACTTCTTGGAACTATTCCAGAATTGCACATAGCATTTACTGAATTAGCAAGTGATAGGCAAAAGTTGGATGATTTAGCTGCAATGCACAGCATTTTATTTGTTAACCCAGTAGGGTCTACCGAATTAGAGTTTGGCTTTTTCCAGTTGCGCAAAATACTTTTTATGTCGCTAATTTTGCATTCTTCTAGTGCAAAAACACATTTATTTGGGTTCACCTTATTAGCTTCTATACTAAAATGACAATCAGTCTTCTTTGTATACATTTCAACATAAAAATTATTAAGTGAGTCTACATCCAAATTAAGACTCAAATCGGTATGACTTTGTAAAGGAAATGACTCTCGCAGAGCACGCCAAACATTTGTCTTTTTGACTTTGTTGTTTAGAGCCTGTTTCATGTCATACAAAATGCTGGCTTTTACCTGCTTTTTATGTTGAACCATAATTTTACGCGAAGCATCGTTTCTGTTTTGCTTGTATAATTTATAAGAGGCTTTGCTTTTCTTAAATGCTAGCAAAGTACCTTTTGAAAATGAGAATTGGAAAGCTTTTTCTTTAGACGCTTTGGTTTTTACTGGACAAATATTGTCGAAAGTATTTATAAGATTATCAGATAAAATATTAATGTCATCTACAGAACTATGAAACGAAGTGCTTATCCCTGCCACTAACTTATTAACATTTTCTTCCGAAAAGTTTCTGTAGCTTCGAATTTGAGGAAGGTTTTTGGGCTTTAAGCAAACTATTTTACAGTCAACGACTTTATGGTCAGAGATGTATGCTTCAAAAACTGACTTATGCGTTACTACAGTCTCTTCTTTGACAAAAATTACATCTAAAGTATTGTTATATCTGGTGGGTTCTGTAATGAGTTGCTTGATATTGCTTTGTTTAGTATACTCATATATCGGATTAAGATAATCCCCTTTCAAATTTAAGTCTCCCAATAAAATAAACTGTTTATCATTAGAATTATATTGAGCTAGCATATTATTTAGAAAGCCACAGTCCTCATTTAGAACTTCTCTAGAATAATTTGGGTGTCTGTATGCACATGCTATATTTAAACTTTTACGAAAATTTAGTTGAACTGTGATGGACAAAGCTTCAATATTATTAGTTACATTGCTCTGTACCTTATTTACACTTAAATAATTTTTTACAAGTATTAAAACACCCCGCTGACCTTTCTCTGATATATCCTTTCTGTACATTTTATATCCTAAAAAGGCCGGGGTTGGATGATGTGGTTTCAGAAATGTTTCCGTTAAGGCTAAAACATCATAATTCATTAGAAGTAGAAGTCCAGTCAAGTTAATAAGATTTTTCCTAATCGAGCGAACGTTTAGATGTCCTATGTGGAGTTCCGTTTTGTTGCCATTGATCCTATTCGGAAGCGGATTGCTTAAGATGCTTTGCCGCCTCTCTGTCCTCTTCCTCTTCCGGTGCCGCCTCTTGCTCTTTTTGCAAGTGCTCCTCTTGAGCGGGTAGTGGTGGTCGAAGTACTTCCCCCTCTTCCTTCTAAAAAATCATCTCCTTCGGTGTAGTTTCTTTTCCGTGAGTTAGAATGTGACCTGGGCTGTGAGTCTTGAAAAGAGCCTGAGCTTGTTCGGGAGACTTCTTGAATTTTCCCATCAATTAGTCGAAAAGTTTGCTGGTCAGTGCGTAGCTCACGATTTCGCATGTCAATTTTGCAGACCGCCCCGCTTTCTTTTTCTAGTTCCTCTCTTTCTTTTAAAATTGCATAGTCACGGTTGAATTCAAATGGCATGTCACTCTTTATGGAAATATTTGCAGGGGCATTTTCTCTCATCCAAAATATTTTGTCTCTTGCGTAGATTGTCATAAACTTTACTCGAATTTTCCTAATCCTGTCGCTGCACGGATCAAATTTGCCAATGCGGTAAACTTTGTCTGGGAAAAGATTTTCAGGCACTTCGGAAGTTTTCAGCACAGTCTTAATCAGGTTACAGATTGTGTCGTACAATTGCTGCTCACTTTCACTCTCGCAATCTTGCACACCACAAAAAACTAGATTTTTTTCTCTTAACTCGATGTGAAGGGCTTCAAGTTCACGCTGTTGCTTAAAAATTTTTTCATTCGCCAACTTAAGGTCATCTTGCATGACTACAACACGAGAATCAACTTGTTTTCCCATGTCAAGCATAGAAGATTTTAGGTCGGCAATAACTGAGTTCACTTCACTAAACTGAGATTTAATTTGTTCTGAGTTTTCCTTGCTAAATTTGGATTGCAATTGCTCAGAATTTATCTTTATCATATCCGCCAGGGCTTTTAACATTGTTTGATTTTCCATGGTTAGACCAGGGATATTTAGCATTTCTGTTGATCTATTAGATTGGTCAGTATCTACGGTTGTTTGCTGAGACATTTTAAAATAGCACTATTTAACCAACCTGCACTGTGCGTTAGTAGCGGCAGCCGGCTCCGGTTAAATTCCTAATAAAAGTTTAGTAAATTATGTCAAAATTATAAAATAGTCGCAAAATTCACTTGTAAAATAACTTTGAAAGTCGATTTTTTTAAGTGGTCACGTAGGCTTTGAGAAAAATATTTAACGTTTATTTTAAGCTGTAAGCCCAAAACCGGTTCGACCGCAGTGAAGGAATGCTAGAAGTGAACTGAAGGAATGCTAGAAGTGACTGAAGGAATGCTAGAAGTGACTGAAGGAATGCTAGAAGTGATTGAAGGAATGCTAGAAGCTTATTAAGCCCATGAGCTTGTCTATAAGGGAAACAGCAGCACGCCAAGAAGCTCCAATGGTGAGCCATTATTACTACCAGAGTTCAAAAATGGATTATAAAATATTTTCAGTAATAATATGCATGAGCCTTTTGTTCACTGGCTAAATACAACCAGTTCATTTTATATAAACATGAGCTTTTTTCTTTCTAGTTTCTTTTGAACTTTTTGATTTTTCTTACGCTTAGAATCCAGGTATAAAATTACCTTAACAAAAGTCGGCCACTTTAAGCAGGAGCCAAGGCTTCGTATAATAATCGGTTTTGAATTTTACAGTTCACATTTCACTCACTCCACTAGACTCGCACAAGTTGAAAGTTTATGATGATTGGATTATCTGTCAAAGAGGAAATAGCCTGGAGAGAGAGAGTAAATGCAGTGGGATGAGTACTTGTGAGAGGGAACGTTAAACGTTTTATGATTTCTTGTTCTCGCCCAATCTCTACTTCCTTTTGTTTAACTTCCTAATTCCGGTTTTTCCCTATTATGATGGGATTTACCTGGAGCTCTTGCCTTTAAACTTGAATTGATTATAAGTTTTTTTTTATGAATAGCTAAATATACATTTCACAAGGATGTAATCAAGTAGGAAGTTGAAAAATGGCAGGAGTGAGTTTCCTTTTCAACTAAAGTGGACCTGACCAGTGTGGTAGTAATTTCTCACTTGCAAAGCCACTTTAGCCGTATCCAACCACTCTTAACTAATTCATGTTAACTTCTCTAAAATCAATGAGTTGCATGAATCATCAGAGTTTTGCAGTCATCCTATCATCATCCGACTCAAACTGGTATTTACTTCTTTTTCGTACGTCCCCGTGAAAGATGTGGGGAGGCTTTGTCCAATTTTTAAAAAATACCAAACCCTCTCTGTCTGATTACGATTATTACCAGGTTTTTATTGCTTTGGGAGCAGGAGAACGCACAAGACTCGGTTTTTTTCAATTTTTTATGTGACTTGTTTGTGCGTAATAAAAAATGAATATTGCGCACTCCCTTTGGCCCATATTAGCGATTTTATCACTTAACCCGCAGGTTGATCTTTATTATTCGGAAAAGTTATTACTACTTCCTAAACAACCGAGGTAGATGACTTTTACATAGCCTCGGTCTTAAAAAATCTTTTGCTAATCAAGTAAAAGTACAATTAATGTAATTATTTAATATGAGCAAAAACTTTTAAAAATATTTTCCCTTTAGCCATTCTTTTAAATGAACTTGAAACTTTTTATGATTGAATGATATGCATTCCTTCCATTGCTCATAAAGCATTCACCCAACCAATTCCAGTCGACAACAGTTCATGGTTCAATCCCTGATTCGAGTGATTCATTCACAAGTGCTTATGTCAAAACAAGGGTGGATTGTATAATGGCTTGTTCCATTGTTTTTAATACTGTACACTGACCACTCTAAAAAGCGCTAAGAGGTCATTGGAATGCATTAAGTCAATATTAAAAAATATGAAAACTTTTTATTTGGAGACTCAGGAATGCGTATAGTTAAAAGGGAGAAGGGATAAAAAACTGTTTGTGCTTTTTAAGCTAAAATATGGATTGGACCTCTCTCGAAGGATTAGAAATAAGCGAATCTAGAGGTCAATTTTTATTACTTTTTTTCAACAATAACAAACAGACAGCTGCTAATTTCCTGGGTACATAATACCATATTTTTTTCAAGTAGTTTAAAAATATTTTTATGCTAGCCTACGCAAACAGTTGGCAAGTCGTAATCCGAAAATCACTTTGAAAGTTTTTTCTACACAGATATTTTTTTCCTCCCCGCTATTATTGTTTCGGTAAACATTTGACTGTTTAACGTTAAATATGAGGATGAATAAAAAATCTCTTATATTAATGGTAGCAGTGGATAATGTAGTAGGTGCAGTATTTTTCACTTTGAAATTTTTTAATGCTCCACTTTAGAAAAAGAATGGTAGACGGACCCCATATATTTTAATACTTGACACAATTACAACTATTTTCTTCCCCCTCCTCACTAATCTCTGGGTAAATAAGGGAGGGAAGTTGAGAAACGGTTAGTTGAGAAAATGAGAAAATAGAGAGTTTGATTTTAAGTTAAAATTTTAGAAGAGAGAAAAAGGGTATAACATAAATTTATGAATGTTTGTTAAGTCCACACACCCAGCGTATTTATGGCTGTGCTTAAGCACGGAATTTATTATGATCATCTTCGGGGATGAAATGAGTGGGGCTACCTTACTTTTTAAGCATTTCTCTCTTCAACTTTAAAAGGAGATTTTCACAGGTTGGACCTCATCATCTTCAATGATATCAATACACGCAATATTGTAAGTAATCAGTTGCATCCAAAATCGGAAGTTGTTACGAGACATAAGCTTTTATATATCTCAGCTCATCTTATCAGTGCAATCGTTATCATTCACAAAACCTTTTTTTCTCTTTCACTCTCGTAGAAGACGTGACTGCACTTGCACTGAAGAGAGAAATGTGTGCATTTATCTGATTGATGAAGCTTACAAGCTTAGGTCTGTTCAATTCTGATTTGAATGACGACCAACTTGTTAATAACTGATAACGAATAGCAAACGCCTTTAGTTCTCTCTCCAGACAAAAACGTTTGAAAGGAGGAGATGGAGAAGAAGAGCAATAAATAGTACAATAATAGAATAAATAAAGTGAATCCTTTTTTCTTCTTTCAATTTAAAAGGAGAAAAAGGGAGTTAAAGGAAGACTACTACTGACAGACTCTAAAAAAAGTAAAAGGAGTGGTCCACTCTGAAGAGTTGAAGATGATCATTCTTTCGCTAATGAATAGGAAGAGATTTGAAAAGTATATTTTTATCTTTCTTCTCGACTACAAGCATTATTATGCAAGATTATCGTGCACTTTTAAACTCCGTTTTCCCCGTTTTTTCACAGCTCAATGCTTTATTTATAACTTGATCATATGAAAAGTTAAATGAAGTGAGTAGCTTCACTCTTTTTTTGTTGTTAATATTAGCTTTGCGAAAGAATAGTGGAATGAGAAAGAGATAAAAGAAGAAAAATTAAAGGGCCACCTCCCTTCGAGCTTTTATCATATATAACGGGGTGTACATTACAAGCACAATTTTCAACTTTGAACAAGTCTGTAGACAAATGGGAAGCTCTACGACACGATGAGAACTGACTCCGCATTCCTGTGAGATGTGTGAGCTCAGAGGTTGAATGAAAAGGAGTAAATGAGGTCCTGGGAAAAAATGGTCAAATACAAAAGCATCCTTTTCCAGTAGAGTCACCACCAAAAATATAATCATGGAGTGAATGAAATGCAAAAGAATGTTACTTTTTTCATCTTGAGGAAGAAGAAGCGAGTTTTTCTTGATTGTTTAGTATTGTGGCTGCTAATAAGTCTGATTATTCAAAGAGTTTGAGCACGTCATGCGTAAGGAATTAGCTTGTTAGTTTTTCTCCAGTATGCGGATATTTAAAGACTTAAGGCTCTCATACAGAACGTAATTTATGGAAAGGAGGACTGAAGTTGCAGGTAGATGATGTGATTCAGAGATCCTTTACTTTCAGAATTTTTTCTTCTGCTCCTCCGCCTCATTGTTTCTCCTTAAGTATCACTATCTCCGCCTGCATCTTCCAATTTGGAGAGCTTTTATTAATCTAGAGCAAAAGCCGAAGGTGATACAACATATTTTTCTTCATCTCATCATACATAATACGGTATTTTCACATGCGATGGGTGATCATCTTTACGCTTGGAATGAAAAATGCGTATGAAAATGTGAGCAATTGTCTTTTGCCTATTCACGCTAGTTATTTTTATCCAGAGAGTCCTGAGCCTTTTCTTTTTTTAAATATTAATATTTTAGAGATCCCTCTTATTCAAGATGTAGGGTAGTAGGGATTATTAATAAGCGTATTAAGGATATGTTTTCCCATAATAATATTGTAGTTTTTAACCCTTTAGGTTCTATTACGGTATAATGAAGGCGGCACACCATCTCCACGATGATGATGAGCATGACTAAACCGAGGAGGAATATGAAAGGGCCTTGAAATTACCGAAACAAGTTGGGATAATTATGACGAATATATATCATTCTTGTGAGTGCACCACCACCACTATTAAAAAATCAGACTCTCTCGAAGAGCATTGGATACATTGTTTGTGTGCGGGCTATGAACGTTAAATCCACCTGAAGCAGATGAGGAGAGAGTCGGGATTTCTCTTCTTTGTTTCAGAACATGCAAAGTAATTTCTGAATACCCTTTAATGTTCAGTCTTTAAAATGTTTCTACAATTATTGTCCACAGAACAAGGAATGCAATATTAGTTGAGAGATTTTCCCTTAAAAAATTATCCTAATTTTGTCCTGATGATAATCGTTTTTGGGAAAAGTGTATTTTTATTCTCTCGCTTGATGACTACTCAGAACTAATTGGAGTCACTTTGCTATAAATGAGAGAAATAATTGCAGTCCTTATTCTAAAATTTAACAATTAGCTTTCTTTTACCTTCGTTAAATGTTTCAATTATTAACCTGAGCTATTTTTTTGATTTACATAAAGAAATAATTAAGGCGGCAGCGATTTGAAATAACGTGGCTCATAAAATGCTCCTAAATAGTTTTAAAAGAGGATAATATGATGTGCATGTAAACGGTTAAATTTTCAACTCAGCATTTCTCAAGAAGCTTATTTTAATCCCAATTTATCGTTGATGGCTTGTTCGTAGAATCAAAATTTAATCATAACGGTCCAACATACCTGATGATCATGACTCCTTTTTCTTATCTTGTGATCCTTTTCAAACTCCGCTTTGGCCATTTCTCAAAGAGTAATTCCTTCGGCTCATAATATTTCCCTTTCTTTAGTCCTTTAATAGCCAATAATAATAGAGTTAAAAGATACGATGCCTTCCAGCAATCTCCAGAGAATTCCACTGTAAAAGATGATGGCACAATACATGGAATGTGTCTTTTTTCATAACCACCTATTTAACTATTCATAGGACACATCATCCCACATTTACATATATTTTCTTCCCGTATTTTACAAATCGTCTCATATATACAGATCGGACAGGTGTGCTTATAAAAAACGCTGCTTTCTTCTGGAACGGAATGCTGCTCATTGGTTTTATAGCGCACTTGTTCCTGCTTCCTATTCTTGCGCGTTCGACTAGAACAATTTAATACTTTTGGTTGACTAGAGATGAAGACTAGAGATGCGTAAGTGAAGCCCTCTCAAAGACGCTCGGCACGTCTTCTCCGTGTTTCTCATGTTTATGTTTTTGTACCTAAAAAAATGACGAAGGACCCCACACAAACTCGGGATTCCGGCATCATCATCAACCCCAACAACATCAACTCCAGCACCAGACTTTTGACTGGAATGGCTACTCCTCACTCATCATCGTCTTGATCATAAAAGAAAAAATGAAGTCTTTATAACAAATCTTACCCTTATATTTGGACCCTTTTATAAAGAATAAAAAGATCTCTTCAAGACGGTAGAGAGCCTCCTCAGTTATCCTTTTTATTCGCCCTTTTCTCCAGTGGTTTGTTTGTGGGTTTGAGAAGTGAAGAGATGATAATGATGGGAAATATCTGATGATGATGCCATTGCTGCTGGTTCCCTTTCTGTTTATTTATTGATGATATAAACATTCACCTGTAACATGACTTGACCCATCTCGAAAAAAATTATACCATTTGCCTAATCAAGCCTCTCAGCCCTTGTAGGACTAACAACATAACAAATGCGCTTCATTCCATCATCACAAACCACACAAACCTTTTCGAGAATACCACACAAGTCATTTTATATCCTACTTCATTTGTCTTCAGTTGACATCATCATCTTGATTATGAAACCAAACATATTTAAAGGGCTGGAGAAGAAAAGGTGTCGCTTTTAAGGTGGTCGTTCTGGAACGTTGTCCTTCTAAAAATAAATGTTTACATTTTTGGGAGGACATCGACAGATAAAAGGAAAAGGTGGAGATGGACAACGTCTTGCTTAAGATGCCATTGATTTTTCTTTGCACCTGTTTCAACAAACTTTGTATAGTCATTTCCAAAGCATATAATTAGACTTATGAGCTCCGTCATCGCCAACAAAAGCTGAGAAAATTTACACATAAAAAAGTAAATAGTCTGGGTAGTTATTATAATTTACTATGATCTTAGCTCTTTTGCACATTTCAGGAATATGAAAACA
>JAHZMU010001857.1:0-17705 GCA_027743725.1 Rambutsinella grinnellia
ATAAATAATACAGTAAAGACTGTACCCAAAAATAAAACAAATTTCGTTGTATAATTAAAAGCTCTTCAGATTCTCCGCTGACAATAAACACTAACGACATGCACCGATGCACCCTTAAAAGTCCAACGTCTTCACTTCCGCTTTTTAAGAAACATCCGAGTCTTCAGTCACAGTCATCAAATGTTCCCGATTCAAAATGGTCCTAGAAAAAAATCAATCATTAAATCAAAATCAATCAAAGCCACAACCTCACAAATTAATTATTTTTACCTTCAGGTATCCCTTCGTGTCAGGTCCTCCACCATCAATTAAACTACCAATTTACAACCGTCATCCGCAACAAATTTTTACATCATGTCAACTAATCACCAATTAATTACAAATTCCTTAACTTTTTTACCCATCCACCTCCACTTTTTTTCTGGGTGCATTGACGAAAACAACAGCTTTATGGGCTTTATCACATCCGTGACCTATGTGCGTTAAGACTTTCTGGACTGTAAACATGGAACAGGATAGTAAGCGAAGAATAGGAGGTATGAAAATAAGAAAGTATCATGAAAGTTTGTGATACGATCCATAAAAGATTTTCAGAGAATTTTTCATGATGATGATGTGATGATGAAGAAGTTTTTCTAGCTAAAAAGGCTTTTAAAAAATGCTGTACCCTGTCATTAGTGTCATTATTGGAGTCACAAGGATGCCTAATTTATAGCAGGAGACTGAAGAGAGCTTAAAACATAACAAGTTTATGAGAGAATGAGAATGTACACCGTTATTAAGGACAGGTTGAGAAGCTTGACGGGCTGAAGAATTGTGGAGCCTGAGCCTTCCTCAAGAAAACAAAGAATATGAAATTGAGAAGGAGTGAATGGCTTTAGTCATGAGTCAGGTTCTTGTTAATTTTTATTAATTAATGGTAGGGATGAGACGATTGAGTCGCTTGAATGATTGAGTATTGAGATGAATGATATGAGCTGAGGTTGGGATGAGTGACCTGGATTCAATCATTGGGAATGATAAATTGATAAGCTTTTTATATAAACATGCGATTGATATGTAAATAATCACAGCATCAGAAAATCACTTAAGTTTTTGTATCTGAATGTGAAGGGTTCTTAAAAATATTTAAGGAAAAATTACGATAAGATGAGAGGAATGTTCCGCCACTCCCAAATCGGAACGTTTTTCCAAGCGAAGCCCCGCCTCGGTAATGTCTACGAGGGTGATAAGTTTCTGCAGAGGTTGCTCCAGCGTTTACTTCCGGGACAAGTAAAAAGGTTTAAAAATATGAATAAAACTGGACATAAAGATTTGGTGTTTTTTGTTCCAGATATTTACTGAAATCAATTCAGATTTGTACCGACTAGGGAAACGTGTCGAGAATGAAGTTGAACCGCTTGGTATAGAGTGTGAATTAAATCCACCTTATCTAAAGCAATATGACGCTTGGGGGAAAAGGATTGATGAAGTTGGTATGACTTTGAAAAAAAATATGGATTAGAATAAAGATTGATTTCCCTATTCATAGTCACTTGTAGTGCGTGGAAAAAGATGAAAGTGATTTCAGCCGAGGAAGGAATAGTTGCATCTGGATATGAGAGAAAGTATGATGAGTTCAGTCGGATTTATCAGTTCGCAAAGTGTTTGATTTTTCATCCCAGCTCGGGACTATATAGTTGTCCGCTGGCGATGACTGATGGAGCAGCGAAAACATTTGAAGTAATCAGATTAGCATTCATGGGCCAACTAAACAAAAATTGATTTTTGCTGGTGCCTTATCAGGTCCTACAAATGCCTGAATATAAAGATACTTTTTTGAATTTGACTACTCGTGACCCATCCAAGTTTTGGACATCCGGGCAGTGGATGACGGAACGACAAGGTGGATCTGACGTGGCCAACGGAACGGAAACGGTCGCCATTAAACAACCGGATGGATCATACAAATTATATGGGTATAAATGGTTCTCATCTGCCACTGATGCGGATATGACGTTAACATTGGCTAGAATCGTAGATGGTGACGGACAAACAAAAGAGGTATTGCCAATTATGAAATGTTCGCTTTCTCCAATTAAAAATGGATGAAAATTATAGGGAACAACTGGAGTCTCAATGTTTTTCTTGAGGACGAGAAATGATGATGGAACTCTCAACAAGATTCATGTCATGAAACTAAAAAATAAATTGGGAACGAGGAGTCTTCCAACCGGTGAGCTATTACTGGATGGGACCAATGCTGAATTGCTTACAGAGCCTGGAAGGGGTGTTGCATACATTTCGAATATGTTGACAATGACCAGGCTTCATAATATAACCGGAAGTATAGCAGGGATGAGGAGGTGAAGAAATGGCAATTAAAGCTTTAGTATTTTAAGCAATTGACAAAAAGTTTCTTTTTGTAGAATAATTTTCCTAGCGAGAGACTACAGTAAAAGGAGATCATGTTTTGGAAACACCATTTCTGAGTATCCCTTGCATTTAGATACGATTGCAGATATGGAGTTGGAGTACAGAGCGGGAACTGTTCTGTTGTTCGAGCTTGTTCGGTAATTTCAAGAATTAGATTTTGTGAAAATACAGCAAAATTTCTTGAAAAATTTGAATCATTTAGAATACTTGGGCTCCAAGAAGCTGGGAAAGCTACTGAAGAAGAAGAATTGGTATTTCGCCTTTTAACCCCAATCGTGAAGCTTTTCACTGCGAAGCGAACAATGGGCGTTGTTTCCGAAGGATTGGAATGTTTTGGAGGACAAGGTTACATTGAAGATACTGGACTTCCGGCAATCTTAAGAAATAGTCAGGTTACCCCGATATGGGAAGGCACAACAAATGTTTTGTCACTGGACATGTTAAGAGCTATTGCGAAATCAGGAGGAAAAGTTCTTGTGGCTTTGCAGAGCACGCTAAATGTTAGATTGAAAACTGTAGTGGACAAAAACCCGGGACTTGATTCGTATGCAAATAAGCTATTGGATGAAATGAGTTCGTTGGCTGATATTGCTTCAAAATTTGAGGCTACCGAAGCAATGGCTCGGGCAAGAATAATTGCATTCGCCATCGGAGAAATTGCTTCAGGTAAAACTATTAGATTTGTATGAAATTTCAAATGACTGAAAAGTAAAGTCATTTTAATTTTCCACAGGAATGTTACTTCTGGAAAACGCTGTTGGTTCATTCGCATCACCAACCGATTTGACAACAGCTAAGAGATGGATTAATAAAATGGCTAGTGTGAGAAGCGAGCTCAATAATAGAGATCCGGTGGAAAGCACAAATTCTCGTGATTTGGTTTTCGATGGATATGAAACTGGCATGTCTAAACTCTAAACCTTAATATACAAAAATAATTTAGTTTCGAAACGCAATTTTATCTACGTAGTTCTTTAATTATATAAGGCACATTCACACATTCCTCTAATTAAGTTTCGGGTTTACACAACTATTTAAATTTTATACAAGCTAACTAACTCCATCCATACATACTGAAATGGTCGTTTGTAGAAAAACTAATTACAAAAAATTAAAACTTAATTAATCTAGCAATTCTTTGTTGTCAATTTGTTTCTGCTTCGCTATCTCTTGCAGAGCCAACCTTGCAGTGATTTTTGTGGGGACGATTTCTACAAATAAAAAGTCAAAAACAGTTACAAACTTAATCAAAATCACACCCAATTGACCTATTAAAATTGTAATCAATCATACCTTTCAAGAACTCCAAATTATCCGCTTTCTGCACCGCCTCCGATAAGTTCTTATACTGAAGGTTCTTATTCCCTTTGCATCCCGCATAAGCTAAAGTTGTCAAATGGTCAATAAATAGCTCCTGCAGAAATAAAATTTAGTTAGCACATTCCTCAAGAGCAATCACAGTACTGACCAATTATCATTAAAACTCATATAATATCTATATTCTACAATTCCTCCACTTACCGTCGCCTTTGCCAATATAAATACCGAATCCGCCCCAATCTGGTCAATTTCCGGTGATGATTTCATGATACTCTTGATTTTACTTTGGGGGAGGACAACATCCGTTCTTAATTTTGTTGATTGACCTCCCGTCGTCTTCTCATCCCCACTTGATGATGAGGGCGCAGGCGAGAAGAATTCAGTAATCTTTTTATTATTCGGGGATTTCTTCTATATCTGCCATCTTATCTGAACGTTGACACGCTTGACTAATAGTACCTTTTTTGGTAAACAAACAACTTCACAATCCTTTTGCTATTGCTAATCTAATGCTCAAAATAGCCCGAATTATAAAAAAGATATTTTTTGGTCGTCGATGTCCCGCTTTTTTCACGGCTGTTGTATAAAAGCTGAAGCTTTTTTGACTGGACTTGAATAGCAGCTTCGCTTGTTTCTTCTCATGCGAGAAATAGCAGAACTCTACAAAATGTTGGGGAATTGTGAGAATGCTTAAGTTTTTGGAAGCTTTTTTTTACTTTCTAATGATGAATTAAAGGAAATAGAAGAGAATTGATTTACTTAATTGGATTACTTAATATAAATATGCATTTATATGAGAAAAATATATGATAAAATTAAGTAGGTGAAAGCACTGGAGTTGGTTGGCTTCTTGAAAGGAAGAATGGTTGGTTGTACATACTTAATAGGTCGTTTTACTAATTAGTGTCTGGAAGTTGGGAAGCGGTCGTTGTCTCTGATTGTTTAGTTGGCTTCGGCGAGCCATAGTGGATTGAATAGTTTTATTGTAGCTCGGCTAAAAAAATCTTATTTTTTTTGGATATGTAGAGAAATGAGTTCGTTTGGAAGTTCCCAGATAAATTTGCTTCAAAATGAGGAGGCGAATCCAACAGAAGATGAGGATGAGACAGGCCTTCCCCAAATTGAAGATTTGGCAGCGCTTACACCGGAAGAAAAGCGTTTCTTGTTGCTAATTGAACGCGGGGATGTGGCGAATGTTAAGAGGCTGATAGATATTCATAGAGATCAACCGGAAGTGCTCCTAATTGATTGCGTTGACCCTTTAGGGCGAAGTGGATTGACGGTTGCGATTGAAAATGAGAATTATGAGTTGATTCAGCTCTTACTTGAGGAAGGAATTAAAGTGAAAGATGCGCTTTTGCATGCAATCAAGGAGGAGTATGTGGAGGCTGTGGAGCTACTTTTGGAATGGGAAGAGGCAAATCATATTCCGGACACGCCTTTCAGTTGGGAAGCGGCGGATAGAGATACGGCAACTTTCACTCCAGATATTACTCCTTTGATCTTAGCTGCTCATAAAAATAATTATGAGATAATTAAAATTCTATTGGATCGCGGAGCTAGTCTCCCATTACCCCATGATGTTAAGTGTGGGTGTGATATCTGCGTCAACACATCTTGTGAAGATTCACTTCGCTACTCTAGAGCGAGAATAAATGCTTATCGAGCATTGGCAAGCCCATCCCTCATTTGCTTATCATCTAAGGACCCATTCCTCACAGCTTTTGAACTTTCATGGGAGCTCCGGAGATTGGCCAAGGTTGAAGCCGAGTTTAGAGCTGAATATAACGAGCTGCGGTCACAGTGCCAGGATTTTTCAACAACCCTTTTAGGTCATGCTCGAACATCCGTGGAGCTTCAAACATTACTTAACCATCAAGCAACAAAGTTCCGTCAGGCAGACGAAGGCTGGGAGCCTGGCGAGAAGCAGTCTCTAGAAAGACTAAAACTTGCTATAAAATACAAACAGAAAAAGTTTGTCGCGCATCCATCCGTTCAGCAACTATTAGCTGCTATGTGGTACGAAGGACTGCCTGGCTTCCGGAGGAAGAATCTTGTCGCTCAGTTAATCGATGTTGGAAAGCTTGGGTTGATGTTCCCTATTTATTGTGTCCACTACATGCTAAACCCTGAGGGGGCTAAAGGCTCATTTTTGAAAAAGCCCTTCGTAAAATTCATCTGCCATTCGAGTTCATACGTCCTCTTCCTAACTTTACTCGCGGCAGCTTCTCAGCGGTTGGAACTTGTCGTTTTAGGATGGATTGGAAACGATTGGATTGATCAAGTTTTAAGGGAATGGGAGAGAAAGGAACGAGGTGCCCTGCCAGGGTTGGTTGAGACCTTAATTATAATATATATTCAGGGTTGGATCTGGGCGGAGATCAAAGCTTTGTGATGTGGAAAGAAAGTTGGGCGGAAACCGAGTGGAAAGAGGAGGGGAGCATTGGAGCGTTATCTTCACGTTACAAGGCTATTGGTAAGGAGATATGTGAGTTCGGAAGAGAATAGGAAGCAGGACGAAGCTGGGATTAATGAAGACGATGTTAATGAGATAAGGCAAGACATATCAACATTCAGATATGAATTGTTGGATGTCTTAAAAACAAATGGGATGAGGACACCAAGCTTACAACCAGGCGCTGCTATTGTTGCAGGGAGGAAAGGGAAAGTGATGGAAAGGAGGTTAATGAAAGACTTCCAGATCGGAGTTATTGAGACGGCAGTAAAAGAGGCGATTTTGGCGGAGGATAGTGGGCAAGATATGTTCACTAGGATAGCAAGAGCGATTGGTGGGAAGAAGAAGAAAGATTGGAATGAGGTGGTGAGGAAAGCTTCAGTGAAAGCGGATCCAATTGGGTCAAAGCAGAATTCGTTAAAGAAGAAGAAGATGAGTATGGTAAGGCGAAGAATGGAGGCTGAGAATAAAGCTCTGTTTTCAATGGACCCGGAGCAATTGGCCGAATATAATCCTAAATTGCAAGAGCATACAGCAGCGACTAGAGTGGCATACGCAAAGTTTAAGACGAATATGTTAATGAGTCAAATTAAGGAAGGGGATTTAGATCAAGAGGAAGACTCGGGTAGTCCAGAAGAGAAAAAGAAATTGGGACAGAGTAAGGCGCGATCTGTAAGAGTTGGAAAGAGGACAAACGTGGTTAAGAAGCAAATGACTGTGGATTCCTCAACACCCATTTTAAAATGTATTGAGAAGGAGCTTGAAAAAGAAAGTTTAGAGAAAAAAGTGAAGGAGTCTGTGACTGACGAATGTGCAATTGTTCCAGCACCAGAGGCTGAACAGAAGAAGAAGCCACCTCCACCTCTACCACCAACGCCTCCACTTCCGGAAGTGGTGAAAACGGAGAGGCTGCTTGGTTTAGAAAAGAAAAAGGAAAGTGTGATGAAAGAAGAGTTTACAGTTGTTCAGATTGAGGCTAAACCCAAAACAGAAATGGGAAAAACTGATGAGAAAGTTCAGGAGAAAGTTCAAGAAAAAGCTCAGGAGAAAGTGAAAGTCTTAATAAGCTCAGCAGTCTCATCGTCCATACCTCAACAAGGTCCTACCCTTCCTCCACCCCCTCCAAGCCCCGGCTCTAGTGGAAAGTCAGCAGTTACGGGACAAACTCGAACGGAATGGTTTTAAATAATTATTTAAATTCACATTTTTTTGGCTTTAAATATTTTCTCCTTTTATTCTCAATTAAAATTCAAACTGAGTTTTGAATAAAAACCATTAGCTTGCGTATAAAACGAGCTGTAAAATTTTAAAAAGAGCGATTAAACTCTAGTCCTATTGCTATATCACAATCAATGATCATCAGTTACAATTTACAGTTGCGTTTAGGAAAAATCATCATCATCCTTTTCTCCTTTGCAAATCCAGCTTTATTGAAGCGAAGCATTCCAATTCTAATCTTGGCTATTTTCTGAAAAATTAACTGTGAGTCACAGTCTGTGACACGCTAAACATTTGTGCACAGCGTCCATTACCTTGTTTATGGCATTTCTTTCTTGGCATTCTTCATTACACCCCCATTCTACACTCCTAATAATTTAATAATTTACTTTCTAAATATAAAATGGATGGTTTAACTGCGACTGGCAAAAAGTTTCTAACTAAAAAAGGAAAGTATTTCCATGTCCCAAAAGAAATCTAATAAATTAATTCTAACTACAATTCTACCACAACCTATCGATTATGCCGTGGGCTTCCAAATCCACCTGTACGCGGTCCTTGTCCTTGAACTTGGCGATTACTATTAGGCTGATGACGACGGGAATGGATTTTCATTTCACGATCCAGCTCAATCGCCTCCAGTCTTTGGTTCAACTCTAGTTTCTGTTGAACTGCGAGTTTCAAGAGTTGATTTAGAGTTTTCTTCTCTTCTTCAGCAGCGCTTAATTGCCTCTGGAGTTCTTCCACTTGGGTGGAATATTCTTCACAGCGGGCGGCGAACATGGCTCGTAAACCTAATTATTAAAATTATAGTAATATCTTGTCCAATAAAATATTTAAGACATTTTATCTTACTTGAAAAAGTAGCTGCATCCTCCTTCAACAACCTCAACTCATTTCTCAACTTAACCATCGTCTCCGACACTATCGTCTTCTCCGTATCATACTTAGCTTTGAGATTAGCCAGAGCCCTTTCCGCTGCCAACTTGTTTGCTTTAAGGACACTTCGTAGGGCAGCATTCTGCTCAGTTTTTGCTTCGACAAGAGCGCGATATTCTGTAATCTGCTTTTGTATCTCTTCCAATGTTGGTGTTCCTATACTTTCATCCCCTCTTTCTTCATGAGATTCTAAACTTCTCGAGGTAGCTTCAACAGCACTTAATACCATACATCTTAAAATTTTCACCTACAAAATAAATCATAAAAATAATTTCCATTTTACATAAAAAAAATCTCCAATTTTGGATTACCTGTTCTGAAATAGTTTCCACTTGTTTCGTTAACGTTAGATCTCCTTCATTCGACAAATTTTGAGTTTTAGGTCTCAACCTGCTTAGTAATACCATTAGGTGATTAGCCCCCTGGAATCCCATTGACTTCGCTGGAGAGTTTAGCTTTCCATCTCCTTTGCCTATAAAAATAATCTCAATATTTCCATTTTCCTTAAAAAAGCTTTAATTTTAACTAACTTGTCATGTGATCCAGCATAACTCTTTGGGCTGTGACGCCCTGCACATTACAAACTTTATAGTAGAGATTGGCCAACTCCTCCGAGATGAAATTGAAGGTCGGTTTGCGTCGTGTCGATAGTCTTATGGGCGTCTACTGCAGCATCGTCCATACTTCTCATGTCGATTTCCATTTCTTGGAGTTTCAGTTCGTAAACCAAAAGCTGAAAGTGAAAGCAGAGAGAAAGTGATTAAGATTGACGTCGTAAATAGCCCAATTCACAGTTTCATGCGTAAAAATCATATAGGTAATGTGTCTTCATATACGTTTATTATAAAACTACTTTTAACTCACTTTCTCCTTCAAATTCGTCATCTCTCCCCTCAAAGCACTTGCTACATCCGACACTAATGCACTCTCCATCTTATCAATTTCCGCAATAGATTGTTTCAGCCTATCAATCTCCTTCGATGAGACTTGAAACCACCCTTGATATTTCGAACTAGGAGCTACATCCTCCTGTCCAACTTTCTTTGCGATTTCATTCTTCAAATTATTTAGAGCCTCAATATGACTCATGATTGTAGTAACGGCTGCTTGCAAACTAGCCACTTGACTTTTCCCTTTCTCCATTTGATCTTGGATTTCTTTTAGACTCTTTGTAAGGGCATTTCTCTCCCCTTCAACTCCATCTAATTGCTTCTCCAGCTTTTTCATTTGATTCAAGTGAATTTCACTGAAGAGGTCGACTTGTTTCTCTTGAGGGCGACCCGTATCCATCTCTTCAGGGATTCGGACATCGCCCTCACCATCACTGTCGCTCCCAATATCGTGGTCTTGAAGGCCACCTAAGTAATAGCAGTTAATTTTTAATATGCGATTTAAAGAAACGACAAGGACAAAAGCACAATTTATTTTAATAAAATCAAAGCAAAAGAGAAAGCAAAACAAGGACGGTTTTATTTGCGAGTATTTTTATTAAAGCGAAACGAGTTATGCGATATTTCTTACAGCGTTAGCTAATTAATTGCGTTTTAATAATCAAAAACTATTTTAGCTACAATTAAAAATGACATTTGGAATACCTCTGAGTGAAAGTGCAAGATTGGACAAATTCATTATAGACTCCGAGTTAATCTTCGCATCCAATTCTTTCTTAAGTTGATATCTATTCTCTCTCTCCAATTGCAAGGCTTCTAATGCCTCCTCCATTTGTTTCTCAGCAATTCTTTTGAGAGATGACAATTCCTCAACTTGCTGCTGGAGCTCCTGCGCACTCTCTAACAACCTCTGGATTTCATGCTTAGCCCCTTCGAATTCAACTTGTGACGATTTTAAATGTGAGATTTGTCTCTGCAGAGCAATATTTTCGTCTTCAAGATCCGAACAATCTTTAAGGAGGCGGTCTTCCCGACTTTTAATCTCTTTCATTTCTTTCTTCACTTTGCTCTTTTCTGCTGTCATTAACTCGAGCTCCTTTTGGATCTCGCTTGTTGCCAAAATTGTTTTGTCCCTTTCAGCTTTTAGTCGTTCTGTAAAATTAATTAAATTATTTTAGATTTGAATGAATATATTTGAAATTTGCAAAATATGATATTTTACCCAATTCCTGCTTGCCCAGCTTCAGTTCTCCTTCCAAGTCGACAATGTGACTATTCAAGGAACACTCCAGAGCTGCACTCTCAGACAATAAATTCTCCTCATGTTGAATCCCAGATATTTCTGTGATTTTATGCGTTTCTGTCGTCTTCGATAATGCTGATTTAGTCAAATCTAATTCATTCTTTGTAACCTCATAAAGCTCTTCTAATTGTTGACATCTTTCTTGAAGCTTTGAATTCTCTTCTAACAATCCCATTCCATACTGGGCAGCTTGAACATTCTCACTTTTCGTTTGATCTAAGTCCCTAGTTAGTCTCCCAACTTCTAATTTTAAGGACTCTAAACTTTCTAGCTCCGCCATTATAAATAGTATCCTATTTCCTTTAAAATCTATTAATTTATTGGCAAATGTCACCAATTTGGCGACTTTTTCTTATTGCCTTTGAGTTTTTAGAGGACGTTTCATTTAAAATTTAATACAGTTGAGCTCTCCCATTATCCTTTCCTGTTAAAAAGATTCAATCAATAAATGAAATAATTTTTATTATTTCCCAATTTATTTTACCTTTTCTCCTTTTAATTTCGGAGCCCATCCACATCCGGCTTTGGAGAGCTCATCCCCCTTTTAATTCAAGTTTTAACTGCTATCCGTGACGTGTAATTAAACATTCAACTCTCATCTCTGCACGTCTCTAATAGCCTTGTTCAACTTACATGAACAAGTGGAGTAAAAAATTCTTTGCTCTTCTGAAATCCCCTACACTTTCTCCCGAAACACTATGAGATTTGGCGGCTCATGATGATCTTGATCGGATCGGATACCGTTTTGTTCTCAATTCTCAGCCAAAAAAATTATTTCACATCAGCATATTTTTTTATCTGGAGAAAGCTGCTCAATATTCAATATCAGCTCAAAACTGAACTCACGTAAAGAACATTTCAATAAATGTCCTGAGCACTCTGCACCAGTAACCGTTACATTAAAGTAGCGTTCGCTTCTCGATTCTCTTTATGACATTATGAAAAATACTCAGAACTCGTAACTTTGTAGCTTTCTCATGTTCATGTTATTTTGTTTAATTCGATTAGAGATAAATTTACTAATTTACACCCTATCTTATCATAGCGCACGCGAAATAGCCACTAAAGATTATTGATTTTACTTAAACTAATGTACCTTAACTTAGCTCTTATTAATTTCTGCTTCAACCCTTTCATTAAGATAATTAAGATATATCAACGGGTTGATCTGTTGAAAAGAGCGAGTCTACTAATTTTCATTTCATGCGGTACATGGTGCAAAAATACCGTGAATCTTTTTTTCCTTTACACTTGCTAAAAAATTCATATACCTTCAACTTCATGTTAAAATATCCCATCAAATAACTCATTCATAGTGTTTCGCAGTAGCCGCAAAAGCAAAACTTTTATCAGGTAGATGAACTGGTGTAGACTTTTGCTGCATATTATTTTCATTTCGTATTGCATTTTTTCTCTCTCTGCAATATTTTTATGAGAAAAGTAGGTTGTTCCTGTGTGATCGGATGGATAAGCAGGAAACTTCCTAAATTCCGATACATTTTCATATATATTAGGGGAGCGAGTATGAAAAGGCATGAGTCTTTTAGAGAAGGTTTGTCAGACTCAGACTCAAATAACTTGAGTCAAGTTCAACAGCTTCCTCAACAATGACTTAGCTTTACTCCTGCTTGTTTCAGAGGAAAGTAAAAATGAACAATGATGGGTATTGTAGGTGGAAGCATAATGGTCTGGAGAGAATGCCTCAGGCCTTTTGTTCAATTGGGAGGATTAGGTAATGCTAAATGGGAGGGATACGAAAGGGTTAGAATTATGGAGAGGAATGATGGAAAAGCATGAATTTCTAATAGCATAATCCATTGTATTTTTTAGGCTGTTGATATCACAGAAAAATACATGTGGGATAGGCTTGTTATGGGAAAAATCTTATGTCAGCCAAATTGACAGAATTGTTGAATTGACAGAATAATTTTTAATTGTTGACAGATAAATCATGACATGTCAAAGTCCGGTGAAAGTTATGAAGTATAGATAGGCAAAAGCTCAAGACTTTTAGGTTGTGATTCCTCTTAAAAGTTGAGGATTAATTAGTAAATTAAAGTTTAATTAGAAAATATTTCAAAATGGTAATGCTAAACTCGTTCTGGACGCCATGTCTGTATTATCAAAGTGTGGAGAGCGCCATCAAGCCAATCGCTTGGTATACGGCGGTGAGTACTCGAATAATAAATGAGATTTTAAACCAGACTATTAAAGTATGATTAGGTTATTGAGTAATAACTAAATGATTGGTTTACAGGCAGCTTCACTCCTCTTTATAACATATACCTGTTACGTGATGAATGGGGGAGAATCGAGCCAATTCTACATGCCTTACTTTGAAGCCGATATTCACCTGAGTGAGTGTAACATAAACTAGTATAATAGCAGATACAAACATTCCACAAGACTTAATTAATTTTGCAAATGATTTTAGCAATTTATATCTGGGGCAGCCTTGCGATCATTTTCTTCCTGTTTTTCCTCTTCTCCTCCTACCTCCTCGTGAAAGGTGTCAAAGTAGAAATCCGAGGTTGGATGCTTCCGTGGATGATATGCATGTTGGTCATCATCATCTACAAGCTATATCTCGGATTTCATTGGCTTTATGATTACTACATTTATGTAAGCCTTTAGCATTCACAAAAAATATCTGTGCATTTTTTCATACATGAATTTTATTAGCTGGAAAACATCTTCGCTATGATCATCCTCTGGTTTTGGATGTCCTACAATGTGAGTTCCTCATTAATTAATAGGTAAAATAGTTTTGCCATTTTACCGAAGATGTCCAATTTTTATTTCAATCAGATCTACGTCCTCCTCGTGGTCTACTCCATGTACCAAATCATCGCTGAGAAACAAAGGCCAGCGATGGTCGTCCTTCCGGAGGCGTACACCGAAAACACTTTGTTTTATTGGGATGAAAATGTGTAGCTGGATATTTTGACGAGCTTCATAAATTTTACCAAACGAGATGCCAACCAATAGTGTACAGAGAGCATTTCTCTTATTCAATCTGAACAACCTCAATCTCTAAATATGATAGTTAAATAGCTAATTTCCTGATTCCGGTGAATCTCTAGCTTTAATTTGGAATCTCTATTTAAAGTGAACTTTCAAGGTAGACTGAACATAATCACTTAGATCAAATGTCGATCACGAATCATTAATTCCGTCCATTTAAACTTGCATTTACAAGATAGACTTGTGATTAGATAATTTTTATGAAAATCTTTTATAAAAATGTATTATCTGTAGAGTACAGAATGTGCACAGTTTTTATAACAATTTATACTTTTTTGTACTAATAAAATATTTTTTGGATCTCTTAATGATTTTCATGCAACCTTAATCATAAAAAATATAATGGAAGAACCATTCATAATTCCAATATAATGATTATGGTATTTATTCAAAATACTTTTTTATAAAATGAAAACAGTGCCCAAAATTGGTAGAATAATTAATACATACGCAATTAACGATGGATAGCTTAATTGTTAATTGAAGAAATAAGCATGAAAGTGAAGCTAATCATCGCCCGTATCCATCCGTTGAATTACTTCTTCCTCTTCTACTTCCAGTTTGAATGTCTGTACGTCCAAGACCTTAGTTGTTCCCTTCTTAAACGTGTACTTCCCTTGTCTGAAATATCGAATTAAAGTTAATGAAAAGAAAATCAGAGAAATGATTGAATTTCACAAGTTATAAATGGCGAACGATCTTACCTTTCTCCCTTCACACCAATCTCTTGAAAAGGTCGCAAAATGATTGGATTTGGTTCCGTCTTTCTGATAACGGTTAGGTCGACGTTAGAGCCTGATCCCAGATCATTTTCGATACCAGCAGCAATCGCATCTCGCACAAGTTTCTTGGCCGATTCCTCCTAAAATATACAATAGTATTGTAGTAATCAATATTTAAATGTTTGATTGGAACAGTTCCAAAGGTATGACTGAGTTCTAAACACTTTTCCTTACATCCATATCCTTTTTCCAGCCAGTTTCAAAAACAGCCATCGCAGCCAGGGATCCAGATCCCATCGTAGCATAAGGAATCTTATCAGTTGATCCATGTGGATAAATGCAATAGATGTGAGGGCCAGTGACATCAACACCCCCGAGGATCAAAGCGGCGGAAACATAACCCTAAAACAAAACACAAATTACAATTGGTTTGATTCCCTTTAACCTAATCAACCCTCAAATAATAATTTTCACACTTCTTACCTGATACCTAAACAAGAACTGCTGAAGCAACCGATTCGCCACACAAACCGGAACTTCCCTTCCCATATTCAACTTCAACAATTCAAGTTGGGACTCAATGTTTCGAGTAGTCATTTCAGTATCAGCGGCCGTTCCTGCACCACAGCAGCTAAAAAACACAATCCATTATAATTTTGCCAACCATCCCATTTATCTACAATTTGATTTGAAAACTTACTACATCCTTGGAGCCAAACGGTGAATCTTCTCACAATTCTTATCCGCCACAGTGTTCCCCGAAGTCGCTCTAGTATCAGCTCCAAGAACAACTCCATTGTTGAAAATCACTCCAGCAATAGTCGTACCCGTTTTAACCGCCTTGGGTGGCGTCACACCTTTCGAGTCTAGTTGCAGATTGCTAATCAAAAAATATTAATTAATTATTACAAAATCCAAATTACCAATCCATTACCCAATCAATCATCTCACTTACCGCTGAAAGTTCCCGAAATTGAACCCCCCACTTGGAATCTCTTGTGTTAAACCTGTCGCCATTTTGATCCTTTCACTTTAATTAAAACTTAATTCGAATTAACTTTCTTCAATTAAAAATCACAAAAATTCAACTTGACTCGTCGGCCGACACAAACACACAACTCATCTCTCATTTGACAAGTCATTCCTATTGCGGCTATTGCAGTTTGAATTTGGCGGCTGGATTTTGCTCTATGGCTCTCCCTGAATGCGCACTCCCAAGACAGACAAGACAGAGACTTTCCTTTGTTTTAGACAGAGACTGAAATAGCGTGTCTCTCTCTGCCCTCTGCTCTCTCACGGCTTCATTCATGATTTCTCTCATTCAACTTCTGCACAAGATAATTAGTTATGATTGCTCTCATATGATCAGTTAACATAACAGCCCTCCCAACTTTTTTAAATGGGCTTACTCACGCAAAATGACAAGTCAATGAACATGCCTATAACACGAGCATGTTTGGGAAAGACTTAATTAAATTTCAATCATTCTTCTTGTGATCAATTTTAATGATCAAGGAAAAATGTCCAGTTAAATCAACATTGATTGTATCATATCTGTGATGATAAGGAAGAATAATGGGATAAGGAGCTCTTATCATTTTACTGGCCTTCGTGCTCATGAATAGCTCATCTCTTGTGATTTTGCACGCATAGTATTTGCTTGTAGTAAAGTTTTCTGAAAACTTTTCAGTGAAAAGATTAAAAATGGAGGTGGATGATGAATTCCTCCCGGATTTCCCCTCCGGTCCACTAGATGAATATAGGCGGTTAGCATCTTTTGACTGGAAGCGAATGGCTTTGGTGGTGGAAGATGAGAAGATTCTTCGTTTTAAGGTAAATTAATTGATAGATTTTAATTGGAAGATTGTGACTGATTTGTAATTTATCATTCAGCACAAGATTTGGAAAACAATCGAGAATGATCCTCTCTTTGCCCACCAACAAGACCTTACCCTTGAAGAGGAAAGGAAGTTGGTAATGGAGAGAATACTGAAACTGAAAGATCACAATCTCCTTTCAGAGGATGATGCTATTGGGGACCCTAAGCTTGTAATTAAAGATGATTTTGAGCTATTTAAGACAGTTTTAAAGATAATTATCTTTTAGATTAATGCAATGCAAACAGCAATAGGACAGTATTGTTGGTCGATGGGAGTAAAAACTTACGTCATGTATGAGTTTTTCATCAACGCCATTCGGGGGATGGGAACAGCAAAGCATTTCGATTATATTGAGAAATGTTATAATAATGATGTAAGTCAATTTTAATTAATTACAATTAATTCGTTTAAAAAATTGCTTATGCATTTTGGATTTATGAAAAGGTTTTTGGATGCGTTGCTCTCACCGAGATTGCTCACGGTACAAATACTAGAGGCATGAGGACAACCGCAACATTTAATCCGAATGATCAAACATTTATTTTAAATACTCCGGATTTTGAAGCAGCTAAAGCCTGGGCTGGAGGGCTAGGTAAATACTTAAGTTAGATTATTTCTTAAAGGAATTTAAAGAGCTCGACTTAATTGCTATTAATATTAGGCAAGACAGCTACCCACGCTTTTGTCTACGCTCAGCTCTACACCCCGGATGGAAAATGCCACGGACTTCATTGTTTTGTTGTGCCAATTAGGAATCCAAAGACATACTCGACGTTTCCTGGGGTAAGGAGATACACTAGAAAATCGTTAAAGAAATCCCATTAATTTCTCTTTGTAGGTGAAAATAGGTGACATGGGCCATAAATGTGGATTGAATGGTGTCGACAATGGATTTATGCTATTTGACAATTACGCAATACACCGAGACTGTCTTTTAAATAAAAACGGAGATGTTACAGACGATGGCCGTTACATAACTCCTTTCAAAGACCCGAGCAAGCGATTCGGTAATATTCTAATCTTTAAAACGCTTTCACCTAATTTCAAATATTTTAAATATCAGGAGCATCCCTCGGGAACCTTTCCGCTGGACGCGTTGGTGTTATTAGCATGACTATAGGACAACTCTGTACCGTCCTCCCTATTGCAATTCGTTATAGTGCTGTTCGCCGACAATTTGGAGGTGACGCTTCCTCCACAACTCCAGTCAAAGAACTAGCCGTTATCGAATATCAACTACAGCAATGGCGGCTATTCCCTTATTTAGCAGCTACATACGTCCTAAAATCATTTAGTGATACACTCTGGAGCGAATTTGTCATCTTTCTCGTCAGCCGCCTTACCGGAGGCAACGATAAACTCGATTTGGCGACGGCTGGATATGAAATCCATGCGATTACTTCATCAGCGAAGCCGCTAATGAGCTATTTGGCCCGAGATGCTATCCAAGAATGTCGGGAAGCTTGTGGGGGCCACGGATACTTGAAGGCTGCAGGAATAGGTCGTTTAAGGGATGATAACGACAGTAACATAACGTAT
>JAHZMU010001858.1:0-13828 GCA_027743725.1 Rambutsinella grinnellia
ACTGGATCTTGACCATGGTCGAATGGGCACAGCTCACCACGCATACAAAGTCCTTTCTCATCAAAGTCCTTGCATCTTTTAGACCCAGTTCCAGGCGCAGTCGTCCCATCAGACTGTGGTGCATTGGGCCTCACAACTACACTAGCCACCATTGGCTTCTCAGGGCTGGAGCTCAGATCTGAAAGCGAATCATTGAATGGAAGCGGTAGCAAAGAGTCCTTCTTGTCCTTCTGGCTGGACATGGGAGAACGAGAACGAGTTCTATCTCGGATGAGAGGAGAGCGAGATCGAGAACGGCTGGAATTAAATGGACGACGGTATCTCGGCGGAGTTCTACTCCTGTTTCGAGGAGACGCCGAGCGATTTCTCATAGGTGATCTTGACCGCCTTTTCATAATAAAAACATAGAATAACGGTAAATCATCAGACAGGTTTGTTCAATTATGTAAGTAATAATTTATAATGTTTTGTTATAATTTCCAACCTTCTATCCCAAACGTCCCTTTCGTACCGCCGTCGTGGAGGTGACTTTCTTGCCCTATGTTGCATTCGATCGCCGCGATCCCTGAGTCTAGGGCTTCGAGATCGTTTGTTCCGTTCAGCTGAGCGAGATCGACTACCTCTCCGGTCAAGTCTTGACCGTTTTCGTCGCTTATCACGATCATCCTAAAATGCATTAAGTAATTGAGTTAGATTTACTCCTCACTTAAACTAAGCAATTACAACCTATGTTTTGTTTAGTCTTTCTTATCAGTAAACTTACATCACGTCTGTCCCCCCTCCTTGCCTTGGCATCATCCTTGACATCATTTTGAGAGCTATTACCCGACGACGAAGAGGTATTGTTGTCCGAGCTATTAAGCAGGGCAGATGGGGTGATGGAAAGCGTGTTTAAGGCTTTCTTCCCCTCGATACCGAATATTCCGCTAGTTCCACTAGAAGACTGAGAGCAAAGAATAACGGACGATGATGTTGATGATGATAAGGTTTGTGTTGAGTTCTGGCTTGACACAACACTACTACTAGTGATTGATGAGCTACTAGGAGTTAACGATTGTATGTCTGAAGATGACAGCTCCGTTGACGAAATAGACGATAATGTTGTCGCTTGAGAAGACTGGGATGACCCTTGGTCCTGCTTCTCCCCCTTCTCTTCAGTCGTGGATGACGGCATTGACTCGTTTAAATATTCTTTCGTTTTTAAAGCATCAAACAGTTTGCTTACGAAAGCTTTTGTTTCTACAACGCGCAAAATAATCATTATTACAACTCAACTTATTCAATTAAATATCTCTTCCTCAACTTACCACTTTGGAGAAACACGTCCAACTGATCTGACATACTCTGACGGAGCTCTTTCTCCGTCTTGTCCTTCTTGATGAGAGCAAGGACGTACTTGGCTAGGGCTGCAGGGTCAGCATCACACCTTCATTAACAAAGTCAAACAGTTAAACTAAAAATCAATCAAACCATTCACCACCAAACTATTCAAATCTACTTACAACGGACGTAGTACTCTCGTAAGCCATGTTTGGAATACCTCCGTATGCTCAACTATCATCATTTGGAAGGACTAGTGTTTAACCTGCAAGTAATCAATTTTAAAAAATACATAAACAAAAATTACCAAAGTCAAATAACATTTTTGCTCCTAAAAAAGGTGCTAATATATTCTCATACGCATCGCCGCTTTTAACGACCACTTTAAACCTACTTTTATTACTCGTATAATAACTTCCCAAGTATAAAAAGTCACAATCGCCATGTAATGAATTTATTGAGGTCGCAGACTAAATATTAATTTCATGACATTGAATTGCTTTTTTAACTGCCCGAAAATTACGAAACCTTTCCATTTTTATGAGCTAACACAAAAGCCATTGTGTCGAGCCACAAAACCCAATCATGACAAAATTCAATACCTGACATTTCACAATTTCTGACCTTGTTTCCTAACTTTCCCCTCAAAAAATCCCCCGACTAACCCCTTCAAAATCCCACTTCCAACACCATATGCCCTCCCTTTAATCCCTTTCAAACCTCCCAATTTCACCTTTCTAGTAAAAAACTACCCACTCAATTTACACAAAACCCTCTCCCTTCATTCCCAAACATAGACATATGACACCAAAAACAATCCATTCCTTAAAAACCCGAGCTAACTTCCCAGCAATTAAAACCCCAAAACCTTCCCAATTCCCCTCATCCCCAAAAATTAAAAAAAGGGTTTACTTACATGAGTTGAAGATACAGCAAGTTTGACTAACCTCCACAAACCGTCTTTGGATAATGGACCAGTTTATAAATAACACAGAAATTAATTCTCTCCAAAACTTTGAAAAGACAAAATTGAATCAACTTTTTCACAAATATCCCAAGTCCCTTACTTTCCCTCACTACCTAATTAACACTTTTGATACTCATAATTAACTAATTAATTGTAAATATCAATTAAATTAAACTCTTTTTAATTATTTCGGTCGTGTGGTGGTGCGATGAGAATGTATCTGGTAGATTCCAACTTTCAGTCTCCTTCTGATTCTACCCAGCTTGTTCACAAACACGAATGGGTACAGACCTACCACCCGTGGTTGTTCAAGTGTTGCATACCTATCCATGTTAATAAAACTGTGTTTGTGTTTATGTTAGCATTTCTTCCTATCCTTTCCATATTGTAGTTTAATATGGAAAGGATAAGAACCACTTTCCATCATTGGAAATTTATATCCTGCACATGTTAAATTTTAACAAGGAGGGGGTAGGAATTTGCAAATTTTGGTTTGAGCCTATCCCATCCATGTTAATAATAAACCCATGTACTACTCCGCCATGCAAGCATTTCGCCAAGATTGGCAAAAATGGGTGAAGATTGAAAAAAGATTGAAGAAAGGTGGTATGAAAGATCAGGTAATGTATTTAGGGAGAGATTAGCTCGTGGTTTGTATGAAAAAGCAGTTTAGTAGAGCAATATAAAAATATAAAAATGGCACTAACTTTAGGCCGAATGCAGTTATCATTCTGGAGTAAAGGTAATGGGTTGTTTAAGTAGATAATTGTTAACGGGGGAGGGGTTAAAGGGGTAGGTGGAGGAAAGGTTGGAGGGTGTAATTTGCTAAGATTTTTCTCTGCTTTCTTTTTAGGTGGGAGTATAGGACCGAGAAATGTAATATCAGCTGTTCGAACGTGTTATACGGCGACGAGGCCTAATTTGATGTTAACTAAGGAGACTAAGGTTATCTGTCAAGGGTTTACGGGCAAACAAGGAACGTTTCATAGGTGAGGTGCGACTAATGCTAATTTTGGGATGGTTTTGGTGGTGAACTAATGATGATTTTGATGATGTAGTAAACAAGCGATTGAATATGGAACGACGATGGTGGGTGGGGTTTCCCCTGGAAAGGGAGGGAAGGAACATTTAGGTTTACCTATATTTAACTCGGTGAAAGAGGTGAGATGTTTGAAACATGATTTTTGTAGGAGTGGTGATGGATGAGAAGCACGTGGTTTGAATGTGTTTGTTTTTGTTAGTGCTAACGAAAGCAATGCTTATATAATGAAAGCAATACTAAATCATAATCTTGACATTCATAGTGTAAGATTGGAATTATGCCTGGTCATATTCACCAAAAGGGGATGATTGGAATTGTCTCCCGCTCAGGAACTTTAACTTATGAAGCTGTTCACCAAACTACTCAGGTATGCAAATCACATTATTAATCAGAATTATTTAATATTGCGTAAGAGAAAATTTAAAGTGATTTATCCTTCAGGTACACCTAGGCCAAACGCTTTGCGTAGGTATTGGTGGAGACCCATTCAATGGAACGAATTTCATTGACTGCTTAGAAGTATTCCTCAATGATCCAGACACCAAAGGAATTATACTTATTGGAGAGATTGGAGGAACTGCTGAAGAAGAAGCGGCAGAATACTTAATTAAACATAATTCTGTAAGACATTGTATAACATTTTACTACATGAAAATGCATCCTTAATTGCTAAAATGTTTCTTCTTATATGCAGGGTCCTAAGCAAAAACCTGTAGTTTCGTTCATCGCTGGTCTTACCGCTCCACCTGGCAGACGAATGGGTCATGCTGGAGCCATTATTTCAGGTGGAAAGGGAGGAGCCCAGGATAAGATTAAGGCTTTGGAAGACGTAAGCAGTCCTCATTATCATTATTTTTAACTTTCAAAATTATTTTCATGCGACATCAATTTATTATTTTTATAACAGGCAGGGGTGATCGTCACGAAAAGTCCGGCTCAGATGGGAAGTACTTTAATTAAGGAGATGAGAAATCGACGTTTAGCTTAGAAAAGCTATCTTGTTCAGCTAATTTATGTAGAAGTGATAAGTTTAGCGCATTGGACTCTCACAGCAACCCTATTCCTCATCCAAATTCCACCTCGTTTTCTATATGTAAGGCAAACCTTGTTCCGGCAAAATGTTACTATTATACCGAATCGAGTCAATAAACAGTAATTCTGACTACTACAAAAACCTACTTCTACTGTCCAACAATTTATTCTCTAAAATTAGTTAAACCATCCCTACTCTATACATACAGATAGGTTTGGCAAGTCTAGGTTTTCATTCAAAAATTAGAAAACAAATACTGCAAATTTTTAACTAGTCCAGTGTGCCGCAAAACTATCCAATATCTGGCTGGGGATTCCATTGAGATATTACCGACAGTATCAAATATCAAGTAGTTTCTTAGATTCGGCTGTTGCTTAGGTCAACATGTGATTATGGTTTTAGGTCACCCCATCTTATCCATTTTCGCCCGTGCATATTACGTAAACGACTAGCCCACTAGCACAGCTTGAAGAAGTAAATACCGGTGTAGCTTTTTTGTCCCAAAAATAAAGCGATTACTACGATTTGAGATTTTTTTAAATTTAGTAACGAAGTGTGATTAGAAGCTGACAAATGTTTAGAAGTTAAAATGGATCTTAAAACGTCGCCATCTTCGAGGAGGTTTCTCTCCAAGAATGGGGGAGGGGGTAGGGGTACCATGTTCGGAATTCAGCATAAGTTTAAGGCGCTAAAGCAGGCTCGAGAGAAGTCTCCACTGCAGGCGGACAGTGAGAATAACAACGAGAGTGGGATCGCCGGGGTCAACAACAATTATCATCATGTGAAGGGCCAGGGGGAATTGAGAAGATTGTCGCCACCCGTGCATTCGCCCGATGGAGGAAGTGACGAACAAGACTGTGAGATTGACTACTCCATTAGAAAGAATGGGAGGCATGAGGAAGAAGAGACTGAAGCGATTCAGAATGGGAATGGAGTTGGTGGTGAGGATGAAGGGGTAGAAGATGATGATGATGAGTGTGGGCTTATAATTCAGGAGTATAGTAATGGGGATGAGGAGGAGGAGCAGCCAGCGTATGATGATGAGGGGGAGGATGGAGGGTATGGAAATGCAATTTTGATGCAACAACAGCAAGAAAATGGGGATGATGAGGGGGAATACGCGGGTGGGGAAGAGGAAGAGGAATACCAGGATATTTCAGAGTTTCTCACTGTGCAGCTCGAGGAAGAAGAGGCGGACGCTGATGATGAAGAAAAAAGGGGATTGCCATCTCCCAAAAGTAGACGTAAGTATAAAATAATTGTCAAAGATCATGCAAAGATTTTTGTAGTGTTGATTTTTCAATTTAAACTTTTTTCTAACTTCTGCGGTTACCCCACAAGCTGGCTATTACTACGAAGACGTTAATGAAGAAGACGCTCAGACAGCCGCGCTCCTTCCTCCAGGAACTCTCATTCAACAAACTACAAGAAAGTCTTCATCTCCAGGCACTTCCGCTAGAACCAGTACGGATCTCAACAACTTCCTCTTGCGAAATAACAAAAATGGAACCAGGAGCCAGTTCAACTCTCTCGATATGCTGGCAGCGGCAGCTGTAATGATGTTGCAGGAAGAGCAACTTCTTCATCAAAAAGAAAAAGAAAATGACGATGGGGAGGAATATTATGAGGATGCGAGGGGCGCTGGCATTCTTTTATCTTTGGTTATGCAAAAGCAGAAGGGGCCTGCAATGAATAAGCAAAGGACATTCCGACAACAGCCTTTGAGTACAAGTGCATTATTAGAAACAGTTGCAAAGTCCTTCATATTCGAAGCCGAATATTCTCTCGAGAAAGTTGATGGGGCTTCCAACAAGAGGTAAATTATATGAAATAATTATTTTAATTTCATAGGCCCTCGCCAACATTATATTGATTAATGGCATAATCATGATTGGCTATTTTGGTAAATTTAGATTCTTTTCAATCGTCGAGACCCTCTCCACCTCGACTTCAACCGAGACTATCACAGCAACGAATTCCGTCAACAAGCTCTTCCACTCAGCAAATTTCTCTCGAGTCAATTCTGCGAAAGCAGGTAGTGTCTGGTCCCAAACCAGTCCTTAGACTCCACAATATCTCGGCAACGTCAGCAATCCGTCGATCCCCTCAACAACTTCAACGAACCGCGAACAATTATATTGTAGATGGAAGGAAGTTAAGCTTCAAATCTGGAGGAAATAACAACGCATCTCTTCTTCTCAAACAACATCAACGGGCTCAGCAAACTCAGCAAAAGTCATCTTCAAACCGTTCGTTGGAATCCAGTCACTTCTTACTTCAGAAACAACTCTCTTCCGGTGAGGATGGCAACACGGTAGGAAACCTTCATATCCGACAAGTTACTCAGTCTCAAAAGTCTCCCAAGAATAGTTCAATTCAACAACAGCAGCAGCAAAGCCTTCTAAGACAACAGAAAAACGTGCCACGATGCCACATCTGCCAAAAGACATTTGCAACAAATCAGGTGCTTCAGAGGCATATCGCTTCTAGTTCATGACGTTACTCTGCCTACTGGGGATGGAGGTGAATTGAAGATTAGTGCGAGTATCTTTGGAGGTGCTTATCACCAACAGCAGCAGCAGCAATTACAAACTTTATCGTCCGCTCATCGCTGCAGAGTGTGCTACAGAACATTTGGATCTTTGGAGAGTTTGCGAGCTCATTCTCTGGCTCATGAAGGACAATTCAAGTGTCGGTAAGTTGCTAGCTAAAATTATACTTTTTATGGAAGATTTAAAATTATTTTCCTAACATTTCTCATTCATATATTCATTTTAATCCACAGTGTCTGCCGTAGGGGTTTTGAGACTTTGGAGATTTTAAAAGATCATGAAGCTACTCACAAGAAGTTTGAGTGCCGTTGGTGCGAGAAATATTTTATGAGATCTGGGCATCTCAAAGCCCACGAAAGAATACACACCGGAGAGCGCCCTTATATGTGTGCCGATTGCCCTAAAGGTAAAGATCCTAAATGATTTATTTTTACATTTTTATGCGATTTCGTTTGAGAATTGTGCAAACTAAAATTGGGATTTATTAACAGGTTTTAAGCAGTTGGGAGGTCTTAATTATCATCTGAAGCACTCGAAACACCGTCCCCAAAAGTAAAAGCTAAAAGATCAAGAAGCGAACAGCTCCCAGAATTACAACGGATCAATCCTTCACTCTCAAGGTGACGAGGAATGGTCTGACGAAGGATACATGGACGATCATGGAGATGAGCCACAGAGCCTGTCATTTATGGATCTTGCTGCTAGTGTGGGTCTCTAGAGATCAGAATAAAAAACCAAGTGCTTAAATACGGTCGTAGTAAAAAACAATTAATAATTAGGACATCACATCCAAAAACAGAAACAAGTTTACTATAACGCTATACAAGACGTAATCTTAAACATTGCCATTAATTTAATAATTTAATTCTGTTTTCCTAAAGTTATTTAGAGAACATTTATATATTACAAAGAATTGTGAGCGTTTTGTTTCTCTCATTGATCACTGTTGATTCAGTTGATTTAGTTTGGTGTATAGTAGAGATATGAATTGTGATTCTTTAAAGAGAAAGATCAAGTTATCTAGAACAGAGATCAATTATCATTATTAGTTATCAAGTTTGGAAACGACAAGTCTGACAGGGTGGAATAACGTTTTTAATAGTTTATCATAATTTTTTTTATAGAAATATTCTTCTTGGAAAGCAACCTGTTTAAATATTATTTAGTCATGTTTATTCCAGATTTTTGTGTCCCAAAAATGTAAGCTTATATTGTAAATACTTATAAGTAGATATGTACAATGATCAGTGATCATTGATCACAAGTAGTGAAGTGACTTTCGTGCATTATTCCAAATAGCAACCCCAGGGTTTAAAAGAACTTTGTAAATATGTATATGATTACTGTGAGTCGGATGATGTAACAATGAAATTACGCTTGTTGAAGAGTCGGTTACAGATTCTTGCTTCTTGTCTTGTATCATTCCTTTTTGTATCTTCCATATTCTCCTTTCTATGGCATACATACTTCTTATGCCATATCTTTCTATTGAGCAGTGGCACAAGTTTACTGATAATCTCTGAAGAGATGTTATGGCATAAGGGACCCTTTGTGCCATAGCTTTCTGAAGTTATGGCATAATCTTCCGGTAGGTACCATCTTACCCATTACTTTTCCGGGGTTCTTAGATTAGATTTTTAGGTAAAGTAACTTAGTAAGGGTTTAAAAAACAAATTCCGATTTTCTTATTTTGTCATACTATAAATATGTAGATTAAGGACTTCTTGAACTATTCTGTTTCACATTTAGTATTTATTGTAAGTTGTCTTCCTTTTTATGCTATTTTCATTAGAACTTGATAACGCCCCGCGTGCATCCATTGTTGTTCACACGAGACGTTTAAAAAAAACAGGAACGGTATGAATAGACGTTAGAAAAAACAGAGAATGTTATAATAATTTAATTGTGCTGTCTGATGAATTCGTGTGAGCGACAGGACATCCCGCTTTGTAATAACTGAACGTGTGAGAATAAAGAAAAATGTGAAACTAATTTAAATTAGATTAGGCAGTAGACAATCTATACATTCCAACATATACCGATTTTTATTTCATTAAATCAACATAACAACTTCAGCAATTAGTTTCAAACAGGTGGTTACAACTTTCTTCTCTGGTGTGATACATATAAGTTTGGATGGTACAATTTATTAGATATTCATTTCTCTCTAAAAGTGGTTTGTTTTTGTTTCGTTTTAAATATTTCTAATATATATAATATAGTAATAATGATTCGGAATTCTCTGTAATTCATTACGTAAGTATAGTTTTCTCTCTTTTTACCTAACAAAACCGGTGTTTCTTTTGTAGTGGTTTCACAGACAATTTGAAAATGACTTAATTATATTATGTACTCGTAATAGTAGCAATCTATATATAAAATCAACAGTAAATGACAGTATAGCATTTAATAAATTATAACATTTTCAAGGTTGGTTTTTAGAATAGAGATAAAGACGTTTTAGAGCAGGAGGAGGAGTAATGTAGAGAATTTTAGGTTACAGCCATTTATTGATGATATAAAGAAAACTTCTGTGGAGCCAAATGATTTTTAGGTAAAACGATATCCAGTCTGAATACTTTCGATAATCGGTAATGTTGGTGAGTGGACATGGATTACAAGATATCATCCTTCACTTTCCCGCCGTCACCCTCGCTGACGAATCGCTTGCGACCACTATATTAATTAAATGTTCACAGTTATATTGTGCATAAAGTATACGTGTATGTGTAATATGCAAGCAAATTGAACAAAAAAATTCAACATACCGAATTGGAACTTGACGAACGACTTCATCCGTAATGCAGCCGTGACGCTGAGCTCTAGTCACGAAGCGATCAACTAAAGAGTATGCCTGAGGCAAATCAATGCAGATGTCCGGCAAGTCCTCGAATACGCGCACAAACCCCTGATAAATTCAAAAGACAGAGGATTAGCATTATTATAATAGTTTAGGTATTTGGTTTCCCTTTCAACTTTTAATGTTACTTTAATTTTAATTACTTACACGCTGCATTTGATCCGGAGTCACCAGACAAGAGTTGAACAAAGACTTTAACAAACGACAGATAGCATCTTCCACGTTTTCTTGCATTGACTCAAGGGCCATGACGATGGCCTATGTAAAAAAATAAAAGCTCAAATTATCACACCATATCACAAGGCGTAAATTAGTAGTTGAATTTAAGTTTAATTCTAACATACCTCATATACCAACTCATGATGAAAATGCGGAACCTCTAATTCCCGGAGACACCGACCAGCCTCAGTAGCATCATTAGAAGAGAGATACTCCTTCAGGAGCATAGAAATCCTTCTAGACAAAGCTCGAACGGGCTGGCCGCCGCCCCCAACACCCCAGACGTTGTGCAGACGAAGCATCGCAATTTTGTCAGCGAGCAATACTTCGCAATGAGTGAGAGCAGCTCTAAACAACAATACCATTGTTATTTCATTTGTGTGCCAAACTCCCTTAGAATTCATGCCTAAGCTTTTATCTTACTTGGCGTGCTCGTTTGGTGCCATTTCCTTCCATGAGTGAACCAACCCCACAGAAGCACAGTCATCGGCAACCGCGCGAGCAATAAAGTTCCCAAGAATTGTTGGAGCATCCGGAGCATCCAATATTAAATCCGGCAAGTTGCTCAACAAAATCTCGAAACCTTTGGCAATATCCTCGGACGAAATTACCCCTTCCATCACTAGTTGTGAGATCAAAACTGAAGTCATCTCCCGATGAGATGGTTTGTGATCCATGGCCGCTTCAATGGCAATAACAATGGTCTTATGCTTTTTATTTCCCATGTTCATTTCATCAAGCGCAGCAATCACCTCGCCAGTATCACCATGCTCGAAATACTCTAAGATAATCCCTTCGACATTTTTCTGAAACAAAAACAAATTCGCCAATTAGAAAATATTACACAATATTCTTGATACCATATTTCTCTGTTAATTGTAATATAATAGGGTAATTAACTTACATGCATTTCCTCCTCTGGCATTTGCGGAATGATCGCTTCCAAATGGATATTCTCCATTGACTCGGAATCATAATTGGGATCCTTGTAATCCAACGCAGAATCGTCGTTCAGTTCAGAGCCATAAGCACCCCAAGTGCCCTTACCGCCGGCACCACCTATAAAAGAAAAATCATAACAAATTACATTTGAAACTCCAGCAGTCGATAATAATAAAATCTCTGCCGATTGTTTTGATTCATTAGATTGCCGTCTCGAGAAAAAATTAGCAAGGATTAAGAACATTAAAAAACAAATTGTGCCTACCTTTCTTAGGAAGACCGCGTCCGAAGCCGCTACGAGGCTTGCGAGAATTCTTAAGATGCCGGGCAGCAGTAATGACTGGGCCAGTTCCGCTACTCGCCTCCTTCGCAAGATGTTTCGTGATACGCTTGGCCTTCCTCTTGATCCGATCCGATGGGAAGCCATCAGTTGGCGACTTGTCGCTTGAGCTCTTGGAAGCTTCCAAATCGCCCGCCACCACATCATCATCCACGTTGAAGATGGAGTCCTCCTGACTCATATCGTTCGTTCCGTTTAAAAGCTTAATTCCGTTATCCATCGTGATTCCTCTTTGCTATTTTTGATTTCTTGTACTTTTCGTTTTGTAGATTGGTAAGTATAAAGATACTGAAGACAGGTAGATAAAAATACGTTATAATATATAAAGCCTCCTGAGATGCGTTGAGTTGAGTAAAGTGCGAGATAATAGGTAAGGAGTTAGTTGAGTAGCAACTAGCAAAATCCAGGTAATCCAAGTGTAGTTTCAGACTTTCCAAATTCCAATGTTCGACTGGCTTTCCCCAATCGAATTGCTTCCTTCTTCTTATTCTTCCTCTTCACAACACCAACAATATTTCTTTCTCGACGGTTTCCTTTCAGCTACAGTTACGCGCAAACGTGGCTTTGCCTTGTTTCCCGAGGACGTAGTAGAGAAGTAAAAAAATACTTATCAAAAATTGAAAGCGGTACGGCAGTTAACTCCAAATAAATTGATCTCGTCTCAAGCCACCAACTCCGTCAATAACAACGACAATCATATAGAAACAAAGATGCAGCCAAGTTTCCTTGCGAGAGATTCGCAAGTCGTACACCCACCTCTTTTATAACTTTGTTTCTGAAAAACAAACAAGCAAACAATGAATACCATTAATGACTTTGGTAAATAAATTTTAAACTTTCGAATCTAAAATACAACAAAACATAAACAGCCTAATCCAAACTGACCTCCAAAATAAAATCAAACTTTAATGATTTCTTCGAAAAACTTTCCAATGTTTATGTGCATACTACTTGGGCTCAAGTCAGTTTCAAGTGGGTAATTTGCTTGCACAAGTAATTCCTTCTAGCCTATGCTTATCCTACTCCCGCAAACATGTTGCAGATATTCCGTTAAAATTTATACGAGCATACTCTATAAATAAGATAAATGGTGACTACAACTCCTCGAAATATTCCGCACGTGGAATAATCAAATGACAATTATCCCTTGTCTGGACAAAATTTATATTTAAAAAAATCAATCAAATCGATTTTCTCAAGGGCATCGATTCACTTCTACTTTCCACAATTCCCGTCTAAAACCCATCTAATCAATTTCTAGCAAATTCCAGCAAATGCCAAATGCAAATATTTTGTACGCAACCCATCATAAATCTCATGCTTTAATATTATTGTCAACTCTATCAATCACTTTAGAAATTAATTAAAGAAATTTGTCAATTTTCTTACATCAATCCTCCAGTAAAATCAACTCTAATGAGCAACTCGTTTCTCCAACAATCACGCTTTCTTCCTACCTCTACTTCGCAAATTTCTAAATATCCATCAAAAATATAGATTTGATAATTAATAACTGCACCTCCACTACTATTTCCACTCTTTGTTATTCTACTCCACCCTTGAGAATGTGTAGCGTGCACCTTCCCAAACAACAAAACACCTTTTCTATCAACAGAATCCCTTCAAACAGTCTCTCCTCCACCACCAAAGATAACAAAACAGATCCGAGTAGAGTGAGTTGTGAGAGAAAAAACGATCAAACTGATTCCCTTCTTTTACGCTAGCAACAATAATAAACAACCGAAAAATAGTTGCAGAGCCTTTTTCTCAACTAGCAAAGGACCAGATGTTGACTGCGACGCAGAAAAAAGAACAACAAACTCAATCTACCAGAGAGGAAATTTTTTTCTTCAACAATCCAGCAGTAGGTAAAGTGGGGATGAGATGAGGAATATGAGGATACGTGAGAGCCAAGCAAAGCTTCAGGACCAACTGAGCTCAACTCTGAACAAGTTCTACCACTATGCCTTCTCTTTTTCGCCCAAAAACAAGCCATTTTCATATAGCTTGATCACATCGTACGATATTTTCTTTTACCCAAATACGCTTCTATTTACATTGGATTCGATATCTGATATGACCATAGCTTCTCTTTCACGTAACGAATTTTTATACACAACTATGAAACTACAACCTACCTTACCCACCACCACCACCGCATCAACACAAGAACCACCTTTAAAGCGATTTTTAAACCTATGGAATATATACAGCTTCTTCTATATCATCGTCACCCATATTATTTCACATATCAACTTGCACACTTTTCTTTCAACTGCGACGTAGTTTTTCAAACTATAAAAGCCTGTATCTACGCTTTGTCCTCACTGCTTCTTCCCCTCATCTTCTACATTTATGTTTCATTAGTTCCATATTGTAATTCCTATACACTCTACCTTTAACCAAAAATCAAGCTCTGTGCATGCACTCGCATCTCTCATGAAATTTTCGACAAACAAAACATTTCATTTGGAGACGAATCATAATTTATATCGTTGTATTTTTAACTTGCCATCGGACATAAATGAGTAGCAATGGCAATTATAACGCGAG
>JAHZMU010001859.1:0-10579 GCA_027743725.1 Rambutsinella grinnellia
AGTCCTTAGACAGTCATTATGAACACCTGCACCAATTCTACCATGTATGCACTTATGAAATTCGTACTTTCAAATCTACTCTACTCACACAAGACATATCATCGTCATTATGTCACCATATATTTTTAATCAGATATAGGAGTAAACTCGATTCGCATATTTGACGTAATTGTCCTTAGACAATCGTCATTGACTCAAATTTCCAGATTGTCCTTGATTTGAAATTTGTGGTAAATATTTTAGCTGTTAAGCTGTCAACTGTTTGAATCTCCAAAGTTCAAAAATTCAATAAAGCGGTCCTTTCCTCTGAGTCCGAGCCTCTGACCTCTAAATTGGTGGCTCCAATAACGTAAGTCAATATAATATCCACGCTTAGCAGCTAATCAGTCAATATTAATTGCAAATTAGATAATGACAATGACAGCTATTTAAATGGCTTAATGTCCGTCTTAAGATTAAAGATTATCCGGAGACATGAAGAATACGACGCTCCCGATAACGAAACTTCCCATACTATTTAAGAAATCAGTTTTTATCAGTTTACAAGCTAAAGGAGAATTTTTATGACAATCTTGAGTTTCATTGAATGCTTTTTAATGTACTCTTCCGACTCGTGATTAGATCATTGCTCATCATAAACTTTGGATCGTTTCTTTATTGTCATTTTAATAAGCTTCGTGCTTATTATTGATTATATTGGCGGCACCGCCTATTCTCGTAAATCAATGCAGTAGTAGAACGCAAAACTGTGAGATTGACATTACTCTATTATCATTATCTACGTAAGACATTTTAATGTCCGAGATATGTAGGGCAATTTTTCGGTTCTTATCCTTTCAAGAAAGGCCGTTAAATATGATAACTCCAGTTTACTACTTGGCATTCTTTCGAAGCGCTATGAATAATGCATATCAAAAATTAATATGCATAAAACCGGATTTAACCAATTTTTTTCTAATTAACCTTCACCTAATTAGAATGTTTAACGGCATAACTAATAACTACAACTGTAACATTCAAATATAAGTCTAAAATTAAATATCTTACCCATTTTGCACTCCTCAGAAATTCCTACGCAGGGAAACTTAATTTTTCTAGCAAAGCACTTCCTAATTCTTGAGTTGCGACAAAATACTAGTTATTTAAATTTTGAAAGCTTAAATTAGTTCAAATTTCACTTGGTTTCCACCTAAAAGCATAAACACCTCTTTCTTTCAGCTTTTGGTCCACCTTTTTAACCGAAACGGGGAACTATTAAGCCGAATTCTGCTTATCCACAGAAAGACAAAAGCTGGAACTCTACAACGTTTGATGACTCCGATATGACGTAAAAATAACAAGTGCAATTGTCACTCAACTTACATTGAATTGCATAATCCTTTATACCCTAAATGTTTGTTATAGTTCGGAAAACGAGATGAAGCAGTTTCGTCTCATATCGCCCTATATCCGGATACAACACAAATTCATGCTATGCTCGACTTTTCTTATCGTTATCCTGCTAAATAACGTTTTCTTATGTGAAAGCCAATCTCGGGGTAATTAAATGCATGGTCCTTATCAGTTTATCACTTTTCCAAATCAAGTGCATATAAAATTATGATATTTTCATAGATCCTGATAATCTTCCTCAAAAACGTTTGGCAGAAAGAGCAAAGCTTATGAAAGACTTTGTTCTAGCTTCTGTACTGCATGATAAGCCGCTTCGATTGGAAATCATTCCAGAATTAGAAAATGATGGCTTAAGATTTGTAAGGAATCCATTTGGATCCAATATCGTTATTAAAAACAATGACATTTATTACTCTGAATTTTATACAAGCTTCGACAGGAACGTCAAGTTAAAAAAGGCAGTGGAAAGAAAGCTGATAAGTTGGAAAACAAACTGAATCGTCAAGCAGAAGTAGAACAAGACGAAGATGAAATAGTTCAGGAAGCTGCCGCAAATGAAAGACTTTGTTCTAGCTTCTGTACTGCATGATAAGCCGCTTCGATTGGAAATCATTCCAGAATTAGAAAATGATGGATTAAGATTTGTAAATAAATATCCATTTAGATCCGATATTAGTTATTAAAAACAATCTTTTATTATTATTATTAATCTGCATATTTATACAAGCTTCGACAGGAACGTCAAGTTAAAAAAGGCAGTGGAAAGAAAACTGATAAGTTGGAAAACAAACTGAATCGTCAAGCAGAAGTAGAACAAGACGAAGATGAAATAGTTCAGGAAGCTGCCGCAGCAAGACAAGGTAAATTATTGTCTTTGCATTTTAATGAATAATTTTGCAATATTTCTTTATAGATACCTTGCGCGTGCCTATCCGAAATAGCAGTGAGTTGCACGTTGACAATCATAATGAAACTAAAGATGACAAGAGTGGAAAGAAAAATAAGGACAAGCTCGCAAATTATTTTAAAAAATTCATGTTTTTGGAAAAGTCTTTTCATTTTCATATTCCCATTCTGTCAAATACGAATACGAGCGAAGTAGAAAACTCAGCACATGGTGTCCCAGCAGCAGCTCAGCAGCTTGCTCCAGGAAAATCAATATCAACACCTTCAAAACCAAAAAGAGGAGATGATGGTCATCACCAGCAGCTGCATAAAATTGTTCCAAGAAATGTTCCGACTGAAAATAAAAACAATGCGGAAGCTCCACCTCATAAACGCGCGAGTGATACTTTGACTTTACAATCATCTAAACAAGATAGCTTAGCAGATGAACCAGCAGTAAAGTCTGATTTGGATTTATTACTTGACCAATACCCGAAGTTAGTTCCTTCTGTGAATCGGAAAAGAAATTCCAAAACGGACATTGCCAAGCAGGATGTTTGGGAAGATGAGAGTCATATGCATAATATAATAAATCTTCCAGCCTACCAGGGTTATCTCAACACTGATGGTGCTTCAGGAGTAGCTGAAGCATCGATGATTTCCGTTAAGAATGTCAATTTTTCACAGGATGTTGTAGACTCAATGTTGGGGCATGGTGATGATTTCCAAAAATATCAAGAGAAAATTACGAGCCGTGCTGAGCAATTGGGTAATTTTAAAAATGTGCCGCAAATTTGATTTAATTTCATCCATTACGCGTTTTATAATTTCCAGGAGTGGATCCACAAGACTTGATTTTGGCATTAACGACTGGAAAACCTGTGAACAAAATTACTACAGCTATTCTCCAGCAATTGCAAGAAGAGTTTTTTAAAGTATTCGGAGATGATGATAATATACAAGATCCTCAGAATGAACCAATAGGAAAGAATATTTCAACTAATCATTTTGGAGGCCAACATGACCCTGGAAGTTCCGCTAGAGAAAGCAGATATGGAAATTACATGAAGATTCTGAGTCGAAATAAAAGAGGGATTAAGAAATGGTTCAAGAAATTGTTCCATCATGGAGAAGAATCATCAACTTCAACATCAGAAGCCCCTAGAAGGCAAGCGAAAACTAAGGCGACTTGGAGGAAAGTCGACGAGGATCATGTTGGAAGGCAAGAAAGGAGGAGAAAAAGGCCTAAACATAGAGATCAACAATTTGAAGTGGATGAGAAGGGAGATGCTGAGGTGGACAAACTTCTCCCAAAAGGGTTGAGGCGATCAACATTTATAAGGAATAAGCTGGCTCTCAAAAGCATGATAAAGGAAGAGGAAGAATTTGAAGAAGAATTTGAAAAATCTGAGGAAAAGGAACCGCAAAGAAGAAATGAGGAAAAGGAACCGCAAAGAAGAAAGAGACAGGTGAAGGAAGATGGGGATCCCGAACTAGAAAAGAGGCAAATTACTGATCTTGCAAAAGATGAGCTACTCCTTATTCAAGAGATGATCTACAACATTGTAGATATGCGATGCGAAAACGCTCCTCAGCACCTATCTACAATGTTGGATAATTTGCGAATGCTTATGGAGAAATTCATGGACGTGTCTAACCTTCGTAATTACGTAAGAGAAGTGGAAGGTCCTGAACACAAACTGTTTAATCAAATATTGGCATGTAGTGAATGGCTTACAAGATCTGATGATGAAGCCCCAAATAGTCGAGGAGTAGCTTCGGGAACAGGTTCGTCTTCAGTATCAAATATGAAATCGCTTCGAAGAACTAAAAGGGTAAAAAGGGAAGAAGCTGGCGCACTTGAACAAAAGAAACAGGAACAAGTTGTAAATACCTCGTTGCAGAAACTACTAAAGTTTCATTTCCTCTCGTACAAAATAGCTGGAAATATTTGCGAATCATACCTGGACACCAAATTGTTGTATGATGTCACACTCCTTCTGATAAATGAATTTAACAAGCTGGAAAACTTGCCTTGGGAGGAGAAGATAAGGCTTCAGGAACTGCTTCAAATGTATAAGATTGATTTGGCTGCATTAGAGGAGATTTTGTTTAAATGTTACGTTCGCAGTCATGAGAAATGATTAAATCATTTGGAAATATGGGATTTGATTTGTAAAATAAACCAATTGGGATTTCACATCTCGTTTTTATATTGATTTATTGAAGGAATAATTCCTTAGGAATTTAATTTTGACGCAGTAAAAGTTGTAAAATAATATTAAGCATGAGAATAATTGTCGTCGTGCGTAGTTGTGAATTCAAACGCACCTATTTGAGCATTTGTGTAAGCCATGGAGAAACTTCGTCCTCTTGCTGGTGTAATCGTTTTGATTGAGTAGTTGGGGGAGTCTTCAGACTGTCCATATTCGTTCTTCAGAAGACTGTCGAACTGCCCACTATGTCTTCTCTTTCTTCGTGGCCTTATGCAGGATGGCATCTTTTTAAGTATTTTTTAAACGTTAAAAAATGAGCTTTTAATGCATAACTTTACAGAGATAATTTGCATTACCGGCCGACTTAAAGTCTTGCAAAGCTCGTCTGTTAGCTCAAAATCGAGTTGATCCATTTTTTTGCTCTTTATCCAGGACCTCTTTGACACTTGGGGTGTTGTGAGAATTTCTCAGTGAGAAAATATAAACAAGATTAATGATAAATATGTAGTATAATTACAGCTGCACTTACGCGGATACTTTCCAGAGTGAAATAGCTTAGCAGAGTTGTGCTTTCCGCTTTTATTACATTTGACAGGAAGTAGGAAAATGTTATTGTATGGTGTTTGCAAGATAGTAATTATCATCATAATATTTCATTCAAAAATCAATAACAAATTAAAAAATATTGTTGGTCTTGTTGATTGCATTTAAATATCATTAACCTTTACTTGCTTTCGCTTTGCTGCGCATGGGAAGATCCCAAAAATAATAGCAGCGAAAAACGTAGTAGACGTGGTAGGGATTATGATTTGCAATGCAAACAATTATATGAGGAAGCTGGAGAATAATAAATTCCTTTTGGATTACATAAAACTTTATGAATTCAGTCACTCATCAAAGCAAACTTTTACAATTTTTGTAGCGTCTCCCTTATTTTGTCAAAGCTAACATTACCCAGTTTTTATAACGAAATGTGCAAAACGTACTTTGCTTGAGAAAGACTAACTCACTTTATGATTATTTGTTTTATATCAACAAAATATTTCTCATATAAATAAGAGTGGTGTAGCTTATAATATTTATCTGCCTTATCGGGGTTATCTTTGACAAATGATGATTCTTTGATGAGCTACTGTTATGTAAGTATGAGCAGAAAGAAAGACCGGCTTGATAGCTGGAGCAAACACTAATTCGCAATAAAGAGTGGGTGATTAACCAGGGGCATTGTACTGTACTTATGGTTTTGCAAACATTCAAGCGACACATACATTTAGATGCTACGAAAAAGTTTTGGAAATTACTTATTTCAGAAACACTTTATTATAATATCAAAAAGCAGTTTACATTAATTTAATTACATCGTACAAAATGTTAGATTAAGGAGTATGGCCTTTCTAGACTAATTTTCTCAGCTATCAGAATCATTATCCGACAAGATTCTTATAAAAATCGACATCATCACCCTTCTTCTTTTTCATTTCACAGACAAACTTCTTTTTCAAATTGCAACTTTGCAATTCCCATTTAAGATTGTGATCAACGCTCATCGCTACGCAGCGCTTGTTTTCTACCAATTCTGTTGATTGATTGGCTGTGTTGCGGCTACATTTGCCACTGCATCCACCACACCCGCTTCCTACCGGACGTTCTACCGGGCCTCCTGGGCACTCCACTGCTTCTCCACATGTTATTCTTGGAGATTTACATCCAATGGCTTCTGGGTGACCGCATCTCAGTTTTGGTGGTTGACAATGGTGTATAATTGGTTTGCAGTTAACAAGAGCGTCGGGACAAACAACCTTTGGTTTAGTACAGTCGACTTCAGGAAGGTCGCAGATAACTTCCGGTTCAGTGGTACACTTGACGTCGCAATTAACAATTGGAGGGGGACAGCTAATTCGTGGGGGAGGACAGCGGATTTTTGGTGGCATGCAAATCTGAACCAATGACTGGCAAACGTCGGGGGAGCAATCAACAAATGGTCTGGAGCAAGATGTCACTGGAGGAGGACAAGTTACTTTTGCAGGAGAGAGGACAGCGGATTTTTGGTGGCATGCAAATCTGAACCAATGACTGGCAAACGTCGGGGGAGCAATCAACGAATGGTCTGGAACAAGATGTTACTGGAGGTGGACAAGTTACTTTTGCTGGAGGGCAAGTAGTTTGGCATTCAGGTTCGGGGCAAACTGGGATCATTTCACATGATAATTCTTCCTTACTCCCCCGTTTTTGTCTGCAACGCCTTTCTAATTTGCATAATGAGCTGTCTGGAGGCTTGCATGTTGTGTGGCATGTTGGAGGGGCTGTAGTACACGGTGGAGTCACTGTTGTACATTCTTCACTAGCACACGATTTCTTACAGGGCTTGATGATGGGCTAAAGGCATTTACATTGCAACTACTATCCTCTTTGGTACACTTGTCCTGAACTGCAGTACATGGCTCGTTTTCGGGATACGTGATTGTGCATGTAGTTTCCCCCTGTTCGCATTTTGGAACTTCCAGTCTACATCTTGGCCTAAATTGAAAAATTCAATTAAAAAGTGCAAGACAATTTTTTTATAGAATATTCTTTCAATTTCCAATTACCTAGCGGAGTCCTTCACTGTACAAACTGGTTGCTGTACTACTATACATTTCCCGCAGTCAACAGAACAATCTCTGTCTGTAATGTCGCATTCTGGAGTTCCCTCAATCTCACAGGTTGGTGCTCTAATATCTTTGCAGATGGGCCCGTCTTGAAACTGGATATTGCAATTGGGAATTTTGCAAGGTGGATAGATAAATGGTGGTGGAGTTGAGGTACAGTCACAGTTACAATCATCTTTGGAACTTGATCGTTTATTTCTGACAATTCTATCTAGAGCCTTCAACGCACCCGATGAATTGCCAGATATTTGGGATTCGTCGTAAAATTGCTTATACGTGATGGTACTATTAGTACCCGTCCAGATCAACAGATTTTCAACGGTTGAATTCGAGAAGCTAATTCCCGATGTCCAGAGGGATTGACCAGAAAGAGATTTGCTCAAGTCTTTCTGAAACGTTTTAAGGAGATGCCGAAATTCCTTGTCTGACTCAATGGAGATGAGTTGAGCTGAGTTTTTGCTGCAGATATTTTGTGCAGAAGCGGAATCTGTGGGTTGATCGCTGAGGAAGTAGAGGCTCGTGTCCGTTTCCATAATGCGGATTAGGGTGGCCACTAAAATCAAAAATGTTTGATTTAGAAAAAGAGATTAAAAAAGTACTTAAACTTTTTAAAAGCCTAATTTTTACCTTCATTCAACGGGGACGCGGAAATGTTTAGCCCTGCAATAAGCAAGGCAAGGAGAATTGAAGGGAGCTTTAGCGATCCCATTTTGACAAGAGATTTTAAAAGATTCTTACTTTTAAATTTATCTTACTAGTTAAAACCGTACTTGTCGAGGTTTTGAAATGAAGTGAGCACCAGCTTCCAGCAAGAGCCCTTTAAATAAAACCTCATCTTGATTTTGATATGTAGGCATATATCTTTTGCCTGAATTTTTGATTATGGACACATCCGGGAGTTGTCGTTGATATGACTTGGTGTGTTATTTGTTCATAGATAGAAAATTTGGTGCGAAACTGATTTTTCGCAAACTTTCGCATGAATTATTTGAATTTTAAGTCTTTAAAATGAAGCTCCTTTTACTTTCTTATCTTTTACTCTATTTGCCGTCCTTTATCATTGCAGAATGATAACCTAAATACTTCTCAATGAGCGTCATTACATTAAATTCTTGAGGATCCTATCAAAGCCTGCCAAAGGCAAACTAAATTTAATATTTAGATTTAAAAAAGCGGTCCCAATAAGGTCCAGGTAGTCATCAATAATGATTGATGGCCTGTCAATGACAGGCATCGTTGACACCTTTTCTGGTGTTTGCCAATTTTTTTGAATGGTACATTTCTCGGATTGTGGATTAACTTAAACCTAATATTTCTTATCACAAGATATTTTGCTATGATATAGGAAGTCGATATATTTGGAATAAGACAAGGGATGGTAGAAATGTTGGATTATGAGTCATTTTCCAGGAATTTGATAAATTGATAACATGTCCGTATTTTTTCATTTGTATGTATATTTTTAGATTTTACACGGTAGATGTGTTTGTTTTTTGTTTTGTGATTTATCTTGAAACAATCAACATTCTTATTTGCCCAAACCACAGTGAGATTTAAAGAGTTCGTTTTATGACGCACTAAATGTAAACATCTATGAACAGAAGCTATTCGCGTGTTACTTGACTTTATACATTATTTGGGTGTAAAAGATCTCGATCATTTAAAATTAATTAAGCTTCTTGCTATGTATTTTGTTAGATTTCATGCCTTTACAGATTGCTTTATGATAGACAAATTGTACATACGCCAACAAAGTGCGTAAATGGTATCGTAAATATGTATCCGCAAAGTAATGAATGAACTATGAAATTATGAATGAAATGACATTAACGCAGTTACCAAAACTGTAGAATCATTGTAGCTGCACATTACATCATTAAACCAGACATAACGTGCAGGAGCCAATTATTCGAATAGCAAATTGGAAACAGTTTTTACTGCATTAACGCTGCACTACATTTTCAATTTCAAGTTGAGCAAGCCGAGGGTACACAAGCTTGACCAGTTAAATTAGCGAAGTAAGCTAGTCAATTTTATTTTTTATAATTTTTATCGCATGAAGTATTTTACTTTTTAATATTACATAACAAAAAGTCATGTCTCACACTGCCCCACTAGAAATTCTTTAAATATTAATTTATTTCGCATTTGCATCATGATGCATTGGCATCTGGAGTTCGCACCTGCGAAAAGCAGTGTCCAACTGTCCAACAGCACTTCTAAAAAACTTCCATAGATTATGAATTATTAATCTAAAAATTGAACCTCTATCAATATCGATCCAATAAAAACTTCTACCAAATCTATCCAAGCAACTTGATAGTTCGATCGCATTTGTCCTTGCCCTTTACTCCTACTCTACTATTACATAAAAAGTTGGTTCCCTTTCATTATACAAAGTGTGAAGTGAATATCAATAACAGTAACTATTGAACTAGTTCGAACAGCTTGCCAATCTTTAAAAGACAAAATAACATTGTCACTAATCGCCTCACTCATATAATTTTTTATCTGCGGCATGCAAAAATATGAAACTTAAAAGCATTATAATTATTTCTCAGCAAAACAATTTACAAATTGCCATCTGCCATATCTTCTTATTCTCGATAATGTCTTTAATCCTCTTTGCATAGTACTTTGTAGTAAGTCGTAACAGCAACAGCCACACAAGCATTTTGACCCAACTTTGTTCGATGACAAAGAAAACAACAGTGGCAGTAGAAGAACTTAGCTTGTGACAATGTCAATGAATATTATTGTACACACCGCTTACTCACATGCTTATCTTGCCTGTCATTTTACTCGTGCTAATGCTAATGTACTAGCCAGTTATTTTAAAAATACTACTGCGCATTTACAAGTTATTTTGCAAGCATTAAAATATAATAAATCCACCATCATTAATCCTTTTTCCAATTGCATACCATTTGTCAGGTATTAAAATCTAAATCAGATTATACTTTTCTGATATCCTGATTTGCCCAGTTATTTCCTTCATCAGAAAAGTACATAAGCGTAGCAGAAGCGTAGTAGGTAGCGTATGTACTTCGCTTTGCTCAAGTAATTTTTTTTCGATTTTCTTGAATACCCAAAACCAAAAGATTGTATAGAAGAGGACGGAAAGGATAGATTTTTTACCCTTTAAAAAGTGAAATCAGCTGCATGCAGCGAACCATTATTGTCCTCACTTTTAATCGAAATCCTTCAGCATTTCTTGACAGAGCCTATTATGTAAGGTACCTAAAAGCCCTTTCAGTTTTATCTGTGCAAGCTATGCTGTAACTTGTGCAGCTTGAACATGTCCATCACATCATTCGAATAAATCTGCTCTGCTCTCAAGTTCACTTCTACAAGTGGTCAGCATCAGTAGCAATCTCCCAAGAGATATCGAAGGGACTTAAAGGCCCTTTATAAAACTGACCCAATTTGGTCAAAGGG
>JAHZMU010001860.1:0-23605 GCA_027743725.1 Rambutsinella grinnellia
AGTAACGAGCGAGTATGGGCTGGACCGTGAAACGAGCGAGCGAGCGAGCGGACATTCAGACCTCCAATTGCAACACTCTAGTTTACACCCACGTCATCATCATACCGCGGTGCGCAGCGAAAGATTTATTTCACCACTTTCTTTTTATAGAAATTGGTAAAATAAAAATATGACGCTGGCTATTAATTTCGTTTTCACTGGCAGAGTTGGCTAGGGTCCATGTTTTTAGAAATATCTTGTGAAATCCTACGCAAATGCTTCTTCATAAAATAATCTGCATCAGTTTCAATTTAGTTTAGTTTTTCATTGCAAACTCTGTTGTCCTAATTTGAAAGGTAAAAAGATTAACATTCCATTTACAAGAGGTATTTTTAATTCATAAAATATTATTTGTTCAGAATAGAAGATGGAAAGTTACCTTAGAGGATTAGAGCGTGAGAGAGAGTACGAAGTTCAAAGGTGGCTTTCTAGTCTGGATACTGAGCGACGCTTGTATGAGTTAGAGCGGCGGAAGGAACAATGGAAACTGGCTGAGCTACAGAGACAAATCGAGAAGGAAAGGAGGGAGGCACTTTGCAGGCAGTGGGAAAGGGAAGAGGAAAATCGATATGCAAATAGGAAAATGGAATCAATGTGTCTGCCTCCTCCTTACCGAGCCCGATATCTGCTCCGCTTCTCAGGATATTAAAAATTGTGTTATTAAATTCATTGGATTATAATAGGAATAACCACAAACAAAATGTTTTATTATAATTATCATTGAAGATTATATCTACTTTATTAAGTAGTGTTGAAAAGTAAACTGATATATTCTTCTAATAATTCAATCTAGTAAATCTAACTAAATAAAATCTGGAAATGGTCAAGTCAAACTTGGAGAATGATAATCTTTCCAACTCCAAATGCTGGATAATATTTCCCTAAATTCTTTACTCATTCCATTATAAATTGCTAGATTCATCATTGCATTAAAAACAACCGCCATAATAACCCCAATTTGGAGCTCCTGAAATGTCACTTTCATTGATGCCGAAAAAAAACAAGTGAGAACTGAAAAACTGTGTGTGAACAAGAGTAGAAGCAGAACTATCATTAACATTTTTATTGTTTTGATTTCATTCCTTCCTCTCTCATTATTTGTTAGGATTAAACTTTCCCTTTCCTTCCTTGATTTGAATATCTGCAAAATAATGAGCTAATAAATAAAAAAATAACTAATTTCAATCAAGTTTTATCTTCAGTCTTACCAATCTCAAGAGCAAAACATTTAATACAAGAAGAAGGGGAAGGGGCAACGCATAATCTATGAAGAAATGAATAGTCACTAATCTCTTCAGATAAATCTCTCTGCCGAACCAAGTCAAAACGTAAACATATTCAAATGTTGCCAACTCTCCGGTAAACTGTCCTTTTCTCTTTTCAGTAATTGAGGTAAACCACATTGGCAAATTAAGGATGATGATGAAAAGAAGAAAGCATGCAGTGATTTTATTTCTGTTGCTTGCCCTTAGCCAAATTTTAGCTTTGAGAGGGTATCGAACCACAATATATCTTTCAATTGCTACTAATACAGTAATAAAAATACTTCCTGTCCTCCCCAAGTGGTGAATTATTAGAGAAATTCCGAAAACAATAATTGTCATTCTGGAGCGCGATATTTCATATGAAATAGTTTGAACTAATACGATCGTTAAAATTCCAAATAGGCTTGCAATTAAGTCAAAAATTGCAAGTCTTATGAGCAACCGATTTAAAGACTTTGAGTGGCTCATTCTCCTCAAAACAATGATGTTGAGTATATTCGCAACGACTCCACATACTCCAAGTATTATAGTTAAAACTGATAAGATCATGACCCACGTAGGGCCCCACTTCCTTCCTGTAAGGAATCGAGTGATTAGACTGCAAGTATACAAAGTAGAATTGTCTACTGAAATGAAATCAACTTCGCCATTCACAATATTATCTGTTTCCGGTCCGTTTAAGAAGAAACATGTTAGGTGGCCAACAGGAGTCTTGTCTGGTAAGAAATTAGGTATGTCTTGTTCCATTATGAATATTTTATAGACTGATAATAAATGCAGTAAAGGCCTGGTAATATGCATCTTAGAATGGGTTCATTATACTTTAACTAGCAAATTATTTGCATTTTTTCATAACTGTTTAAATTGATTGCATATTCATACAACGGAGATATTACAAATTTTAGGATTGTTTATAAAAATCGTATAATCCAAGCAAATAAAGAGCTTAATAAGTTGAGGAAAAACAGTCCAAGTTCCTGCTTCTGGGAGAGAGTTAAAGCAGCAATGTTTACTTTACATTAAATTGACAATTTGTTATGATTGTTTTTTGTGATGTTAAATAGTGTAAAAAAAGCAGCATACAAGTCCAATTTATTTTGAGCAAATTGTTATTATCCAAACTATATTTACACATTTTTAATATGCAAAGTAGTGTTTGAAATAAAATACGAAGAGTCAAATATTATTTTAAATGTTCTTTATTCATATCTGAAAATTTATGGACCTACAAGTCATTTGTTCTGGCGATAATCCAATCCACGTAGTGTGATAATTCCGTGTAGACATTCGGGAAGCCTTTCTCTTGGCTCCAGCATTCCTGCAAAAGTAATAAAAAGTACATGATTTACAGATTGACCGTTTTCATTTAATTCGTCAACCTCTCTAATGTTTCTTACATCTGGAAATGACATTACAGCAGCCAAATAACCCCCTTCAATTGCCACAACAATACCTCCCATGTCTCACCAACAGTGATAATTTCCAGCGGATGGACTTTGCGCACAAAGCATTGAAGAAGTCGGGTGTAATTTTGAGTGAAGGATGTAACTGCACACTGTTCGTCAGAAATCAAAGGAATCTGAAGCTTCTGAAGGGTTCTTGCTGTGGTCAAGTTTGTTTAGGAGATTCCGCCCCAGCAGGATATGAGCACTTGTCCAGTGGTGTTCTGTTCTTGGTTTGGAAGCTGAATCGGCTTCACTGAATCGGATAGTTGGAAAGGATCGTATGCTACAATGTCTATGTCGTTCTCATTTGTAGCATAATTAAATTCGTTGTGAGTTATGTAACGAAATGGCGCCTGTCTTAACTGCTCAAAGCCAGACGTGTCAGATTTATTAAGATCTCCAGCAGCGGTAAATGCAACTAGCTGCGGTTAAGATAAACTGCTTGTTACTAACTTCCACCAAGGCTCCGCCACAGGCTTTCCAATTGGGTTTATAATTTGGACATGGTATAGAAGCTCCCCTTCTCTGGCGTCTTCTCCTCCAACAATTTTTGTAGTTGGGTGAGAACTGGCGATTGTCACTAAGCAGACTGAAAATGATACGATTGCAATTCCGCGCATTTTGGCTAAATAAGTAATATAATTAGGTTAATGAAAATTTTCAAATTTTGCTTGTAGAGAAGTTCACAAAAATTTTGTGACAAAATGAAGGCAAACATGAATATTTCATTTCCCATTTTATACTTCGTGACTGAACGAAACCGGGACCAGTTCTTGCATCAGACCACTTAAAGTTCTCACTTGAACTAAGTCGTAATTGTTCACGTGCAATTTTAGCATATGTCTGAAATGTCAGATAAATTTTTATTTGAGAGACGTTATCTAGACGTTATCTATCCAATGCACTTTTCCGCTGGAAATAAACTTATTAATGTTTCGCAACAGATAATTATAAATTTTAATTTAAATGCATCTGAATCAGAATTATTTCATTTAATTTTCTGCTTTTTAATCATTTTATTAAATCAAAAACGAGTACTCAATCTATGTGGGGGTCCATTGTCTTCCAGATTCTTTTCAATATAAGCCTGCCAGATTAACACAATAATCTCAAATTACCTTACTAATTTGTTATTAAATTTGTAAAGTAACCTTTTCCGCCAGCAATTTAAGCATTTCCCTTGAAGCTTCTCCTGTCTGCTTCACCATTTCTGCAAAAATTCCACTTTCAATTTGAAGCAGGTTGTGGGGATGATCACATTCTTTTAAAATGCCACCTTTCATCACTAGCACTCGGTCACAGCTAATTACTGATTGGATTCTGTGCGCAATTGTGATAACAGTAGAGGAAGAAAAATGGCGTGTGATTGTCTCCTGAATTTGTTCATCGGTTCTGAAAGAAAAGCATTTACTTATTAACATCTTACTTCAGTTTAAGAAATTGAGCAAAGTTTCAAAACGTACTTTAAATCTATATTTGCGGTTGCCTCGTCCAATATGAGAATCTTGTTTTTTCTCAAAATCACTCTTGCCAAACAAACAAGTTGCTTCTCCCCTGTGGAAAGATTTCCCCCATTTTTCTCTACTAAAAAGTCTAAATGTTGAACAACTTCTTTCAGCTCCACCTCTTCAATCACTTTCATTAAATCCGAATCGCAAAACTCCCCGAAAGGATCTAAATTAGCCCTAATATTTCCTGCGAATAAAACGGGGTCTTGAGGAATAACCGAAATATTTTTTCTTAAGTCATGTAACCCAATTTCCTTAACGTTTACTCCACCAACATAAATGTCTCCTGAGCAAAGTTCAGTTAGTCTAAAGAGCGCGGTAACAATTGAGCTTTTACCCGCTCCTGTTCTCCCAACCAACCCTACTTTTTCACCCGGATTTATCTCAAAGCTGAGATTTTTTAAGATTGATTGTTTCTTTTCATATGACAAGAAGACTTTGTTGAATTTGATACTTCCTAGGCTAGGCCATTCTTGCTGCTTAATGCCTGGAGGAGATGCCATATCACATTCCTGCTCAAGCCGTGAATACTCCAATGCTCTTTCTACTGACGTCATGTAATTTTCCGTCTCCGCCGACTGACGCATTCCCCATTGGAGAGAGCCCATTATAGAAATAAGAGAGGAAATAGCAAGGCCTACTTTACTCCCATCTTCAGTTGAATAAAGGAGAAAGCTGAATGTAACAACAGCAAAAAATACGTTAGACGTTATCTCTAGCCAGAAAGCGAAGCATCTAGTAGTGGTTATGTACAAAAACCAGGATGACGAATGAATATCCTGATGCCCTTCAAATTGCTTTGTAAGCTCCTCCTCTTGATTGAAAGCTCTTATTGTTGTAAGTCCTTCTAGAGTTGTCGTTACGTGATTGAATAGCGGACTTTTATTTATGGCTTCAATCCTTTTAAGGTCTCTGGAAATCCTCACAAAAACCTTTCGTAAAGAGAACAGCGCTATGAAAAGCAGCATTGCGGGTGCGGCCAAGATATGATTGGAAATGACAATTATAATTACGACTCCGAGTATTTGAAGGAAGATGGCGATTGTATCGATTAAAGCTGGAGGGAGTAGCTCATCAATAGTAGAGATGTCTTGTGTGAACCGATTCATAATTCGGCCGGATGGAGTTTCATCAAAGAATTTAATTGGTGCGTGGATCACGCTTTTGAATATTTTGGTGTGGATGCTGGAACTGATTCTGACGCAGTAAATGTAGAAGCCAATTCCTCTGAATAAACAGCTAATGACGATGAAAGCGGCGAGGCCAGTAAGGACGTAGATGTAAAAGTGTTCATCCGAGTTGGTGTCCATTTTGTAGATTTCAAAGCTGTTGGTAGTTTCATTCTTCTTTGCTTCAGAAGCAGACCAAACGCTGAGCCACCAATCCATTCCAGTAATAAATGGTTGGGGAGTTATTAAAATTATTACAAAAGCGAATAAACAGCAAACGGGATTTCCTGAAGTTAAATATTCCCAGTAGACTTTTGCAGAGATTGAGCCACTGCTTTTTATCTCTTTCGATTCTTTTTGCTCGCTATTAATTTTGGCTTCATTTTGCTCCATATTAATTTGGGCAGGCTGGGCTAATGGCAGCATTTCTTTTACAAGGTCTCCTTCGATTGCTCCAACCAATTCCGGAAGGCTATTTTCTTGGAGCAATTCCTGGAAAGTACCTTGAGCAGCTACTTTTCCTTCATTGAGCAGATATTTCCTTTTGTGAAGCAAGTGCCAGAAGAAAGCGTCAATTCATTTAGAAACGCTTGAAGTACTGAACTCTTGGAACTGCCGACTGGTCCAACGATTATCAAAAGCTTTTTGTCTTCAAGGGCAAAAGAAACATTTTCTAATGTTGCCCGCTTGCCATCCCAGCTTGCTTTGACTTCCTTCATAAAAACTCTACCATTATTTGAGACCCCTTCAAGAGTTTCCTGAGATTTAATTGCTGTTCCTACTTCTTGTTCTTTAAGCAAAAGGAACTTTTCAATTCGCTTAATTGAAGTCCTAAGCTCTCCTATCATAGCAACTGCTTGAGGCATTAGATGAATTGTTATTTGGCAAGCTGTATTTACGCAAGTTAAAATGAAGAAGATTTTTTCTGCGCTTATTCTATGATTATTATCCTGATTTAGGTAGAAATAAGCAAGTAATATCAAGAATTGGACAAGCTTTGAAGAGAAGCTGAACATGGCTTGGTGAACGCCACGAAGATAACCGACCTTTTTAAGCTGGTTAATCTCAAGCCTAAAATTTTATAACAAAGCTTGTAATTTTATTTGGCATTAGAGTAAATATTATTTTTTTATTACCTGCGTATTTTATTGATTCGGTCTGAAAAGGGCATTTCCCACGTGTATTGCTTGATAAAGCGCATTCCGCATATAATTTCATTCATTAGTGATCCTCTTTCATCCGCTTTCTCTGCTATCTTCAGGCGGAACTGCGCCGACAATTTGCCAACATAGTCTGCAATTAAAACAAATATTTTATACAACGAGTAAATTTTATTTTAAAAAATAATGCTTTACAATGCAAAGGAAGTAGGACGACTATAAAGACAGCTCCCGGCAATGATGCGACGCCTATCTCCTGAAATAATAAGTAGGTTAGGAGCACAAAAAGAATAGGAGCGGTTAAAATGAAAGGCAGCAAGTGCAGCGTAGTATCAAAACGATTGCAATCATTTGACAGTAAATTCACAAGTTGTCCAGAGCTCGTTTCATTTCGAGAAAATTGGTTGAGCTTAAGTGTCTGAAAGAATAGAAAGGGTAAGAAAATGGCATGTTTTTATTTTTAATTTTGATTACCTTTCGATAAATCAAGGAAGAAACGGCCACTCTCAGTTTCATTCCAAGTCGCATCAGCATTAACACTGCGGGATGGAGAGAAAGCGTGTTCAGAAATATTAGGAGGCTTATACCTCCTGCATACATCCACCTTTTCCAATCTTCATCCGTCTCGTCGTTAAAACTTGCTATTAAAAGGCGTAGAAGGATGGGCTGGCTTACGCTAAAATTAAGGATATTTCTGAATCAAACAAAATCAGTTATAATTAAAAATTACTTACACAATCACACATTGATTAACAGCGTAAAGAATTGTGGCTAATGTAAATGTCCTCCATGCCATTTTCACCAGTGCTTTAAACAATGATGGTTTATTTCCACTCACACTAGATTGCTCCACCTCTTTAGCCCAAATCTCTTGTAAAGCAGTGCTCAACACATTTGCATTATATTCAGGCAATATCTCAAATAAATCTCCGCTATCCAGCCCATTCCTGAAGCCCTTCTTTATAAATGGGAGCATCCAACTAAAAAGAACTTTAGAAATTCTTGAAGCCTTCAATAAGGGATTTGGCTCCAACATTTTCTTTAAAGGTCACTCGACCCTGAAATAAGTTGAGCTGAAAACAATTTCTGCTACTTTGTTCGAGGTGCAATTTAAACACTTTTGTTCAATTTAACCAAAACAGATAAACTTGTTGACATGTAATGATAATTTATTATGCGTAATTTATTTATTTCTATGAAATTTAACAAATGTTTTCCAGTTTTTTTTCTGTTGTTCATATAACAATGCNCACTTTTGTTCAATTTAACCAAAACAGATAAACTTGTTGACATGTAATGATAATTTATTATGCGTAATTTATTTATTTCTATGAAATTTAACAAATGTTTTCCAGTTTTTTTTTCTGTTTGTCATATAACTATGCAAACAGACGTATTCTAATTCTAGGAATACCTAATCCTTCAGTTGAATTTCAGTTACTGAAATTCTTTTAGTGAAAGCAAGCTTATATATGAGGGAGGTGGAAGAAGAGCATTATCTTTAAAAATATTTAAATTTTCTGTGAATTTTAAGCCAAGCCAATTTTCAAAGCAAATAAACTCTTCGTTAAATTCAATTCCAGTGCTAAATACATTGATAAGTTACATAATAATTTAGTTTATGTTTAGCTCCACCTTCAAATCATTCATTTCACATTTGCTGCATTCTGGGTTACAGTATATTAAATTTCTAAGCAAATTCTCATTCTGATGAAGGAGCTAGAAGGTGAATGACATGCGCGAAGAGAGCTTTACAACGCAACAGTTTGCTAAAAGTTTTGAAATGTACTTTCATCTCCTTTTGCCTTATGAACCGATCTGGCTTAAAGGCAAATATGAGCTGCAAAATGTTCCTACGAAACGACTAATGGTAAATTGATGAATATCAAGTACTTTATAATGCATTGAGGCAATTTGAGATTTTCCATTTTAATCTTTTCCAGCTAGGAAACTATCCAACGCCACTGCAGCCATTTAAATTTTCATGGAAGGAGGAAACTTTTCAAATGTGGATTAAGAGAGATGACTTAACTGATATGTTAGGCAGTGGGAACAAAATCAGGAAACTTGAGTTCATCTTACCAGAAGTCTTAGAAGGCAGACACGACGCTATTCTTAGCCTTGGTCCATGCCAATCTAACTCGTGCAGAGTGGTGACTGTGGTCGCGCCCAGACTCGGATTAAAAAGCGCTCACGTCCTTGTAAAGACAAAGAAGGAAGATGGGATGGATTTTAAAGAAGGGAACATGCTATTCCACAATTTATTTGGGTCGAAGTTGACATTCGTGACGAGAGAAGAATACAGGGAAAAGGGACAAGAGAAATTGCTTGAAGAAGCAAAGCAGAAATTGATAAAAGAGAATGTCTCAATCAACCCCTTTATTCTTCCAATGGGAGGAAGTTCGCTGAATGGCGTTTTTGGATATGTTGAAGCCTTTCGTGAAATTGAAGAGCAGATTAGTTCTCTCAAGATTGAAATAAATGAGATTGCTTTCCCCTGCGGAAGTGGCTCAACTGCTGCTGGTCTCGCTGTTGGAAAGTTTTTATCAAAAGGGCTAAGAAATGTAAAACTGACTGGATATGTTTCGTGGGATTCGGCAGGGGTAAACCAATTTTATGAATATGTTGATGATATTTTAGAAAAATTAGGATTAAAAGAAAAAGCAAGTGCGGAAGAGCTCGTGGAATTTGTGGAAGCGCATGGAACTGGGTATGGATTGCTTACAAAAGAGGAGCTTGGATTTCTGAGAGATGTGGCAAGGTCATCGGGTATTCTTTTGGATCCTACTTATGAAGTGAAGGCTCTCAAATCTTTCATTGAAAGTGGCAAGGGAAGGGACAGCAAATGCTTATTTTTACATACAGGTGGGCCCTTTCCCTTAATGGGAAGGATGGAATATGTAGAAGACAATAGTGAATTTTTGTTTTGAGAAAGAAATCAATAAAAATTCTAATAAATTCATTTTTGTGCAAAAACAATTTAAATTTTTTATTTGTCTTCATAAAATGGCTGTCTAAACATTTTTTACATAAATGCATTATGTTTGGCCATTGCTAACGACTAATTCAACTCTTGCTTTGGTGAAGTAATCGCCGTAAGACAGCGCTTTAACTTCCGGCACCACCTCTTTCTCATGCGGTTGAAAAGGCTGGATTGTGCTGTCATATCCAAGCATAACGAAAAATGGAAGGGAGAGCCTCTCTGCATTGACCCACTTGACTCTGTGAATAGGAGCCTTGTAGAAGTTGTTAGTTATGCGAGCCATATAACCCCCACAGTTAACCAAGAAGCAATCGTCAGAAGAGGAGATATCTTTGTAGCCGTCGGGCATCTCGACTTGCAGATTCGCCACAGCTTTTAAAATGTTTAAGATTAAATCAAAATGTATAGAAAACGAAACAAATCATGAACTTACAAGGCTGATAAAGCACAGTGAGGAGAGAGGCGTCCTCATGGCTCTCAAAACTCACTTTTGTCCCATCTTTTGCAGTTAAAACGGGCGGATAAGGATCCAGGAAAGGGTATCTTATCAGCCTCACGGAAGATAAAGTGTCTTCCTTCTTAAAGTAGTCTTCGAAAAACAACTCATCTTTCCCCAATGCCAGAGCAAAGCCGCGGAGAATGGCTGCAGACACGTCAAACATCTTCCAGTAGAAGTCATCATAAAATTCTTGGAAGCCCGGATGCTTCTTCGCATCCGGCCAGATATTTACTTCGTGGCAAGGCATCTTCTTTTTTATATTGGGATGGTCTTTCGTAAAAGAAGGATTTAGATAACACTGCAAAATAATATAAAATAGTTAAATTATAAATTAAAATTTTGATAAGGCTTACGTAAGACTCCACAGCTTTCTTTCCTTCGATCGGAAGATAGTAGCCATTTCTTATTTGGCTTTTATTCTTTTCATTGTAGGCAACAATAGCAAGGTCCCATTTTTCTTGCTCGGACAGATTACGATGCAACCTACGAGTTGTTTTGACAAGCTCGTCTAAAACGTCAACGCCGTGATTAGATGCGAAGAAAAATCCCGAGCCCTTGCACGCCTCATCAATTTCTTTGGCAACTTTTAATTTTTTCACAGGGTCAGTGCCGAATAATGGCGAAATATTAATCGTAGGGACAAGCTCAGCCATTGCGAAGGATTACCAGAAAAGAGAAAAGTGTTTTTGGCTGCAGAGTATTAAAATAATTGGAATTACTACGTATCCGCATTTATAGCAAGAGTGACGAACTGAGCAAGGTCAACCTTATGCAAGCAGAAACAAGCTATTCATTTCAGTTGACAAGCATTTAAATGCTAAAATAGTGCATGATTAAATCATCACATAATTTTGTCCTAAAGCCTTCCACTTTTAATATTTTCCAACCTGAATTTCACTTAAATTAAAAGATCAGTTTGTCAACAAGATAATCCCACTCGGCATTTTCCATTAATTAAACCTTTTTTTTAATAGGTTAGGTATAAATGGTTTAAACAACTATTTTGCTTAGCCTTTAAAGATTTACGTCAATTAGTCAAATAGTTTCGTGGAAATGAGCTTATCTGATTTGGAGCAAATAAAGTTGAACTTGTTTATGTAATTATTGGCCCAAGCTGTGTACATTTTTCACTGAAATTGAAAGGTTAACATGTCAACAGACTTCCAATTGATAAATTGTAATGAATTATGCATTCATCACTTTTCATGCGCACACGAATGATGCGAATAAGTAATTTCATGAAAATGGGATTTAATTATTTTTATTGACTTGTCTTTTAAAGATTAAATAGATTGTTTCAATGAAATTGCAGTGACTTGCCGTTTCTTGCGTAATTAATTGTTTCCAGTTTTTTCTGTGACTTTAAAGGTCAACAAGTTTTCACTGAAATTAATTAGTTTTTTTTTACGCCGGATGAATCCAAACCATGCTATCTTGTCAAGTGTCAAATCTTTTACATAAATATTTACGACTGCTGTTTCCATGAAATTAGCTTGTATATGAGCTGTTGAAAATAAATAACATGTTTAGGAAGATAAAAGCTTTTTTGCAGGCATTGCCAAACAACATGATTTGCCACTGGCATAGAAAGTTTTGTATTTAAATATTATAATGGAATGGAATGATTTTGTTATGAAGATGTGACAATTTTGATTTAACCCATGTCTGTTTTTGTATAATGGTTAAGGAATTTAATTTGTCCAGCATTACAAAAAGCCCATTAAGGACGAAAGATCAAACTGCATCATTTTAGCCACTGCCATCCCTGTTTTAAAATGAGCAGTTTATATAATGACTGCAGCGCACGCGCTCTCACTTGGCTTTTATAGCTAAAGTTGATAACATTTATTAATTTGTCGCAAATTTACGGCTTATTTTGACAATAAGGCTGTGTTAAGGTGGGTTTTATTCGAAATTATTTTAATAGATGTATTTTTGTAAAGCTTAAATAATTATTTGAAATTTTGCTTGTAGACACTAATTTAGAAATGGAGTATTGGAAACGAGAGTCCAGAAAGTGGTCGCAACGTTGTGACTTTCTTCATCTTCCGAAATCTTTCCAAGGGCCCAGAGCTAATTTTGATAATTATGAAAGAAAGGTTGCCTTAAAAAGATGCAATTTTACCACAATTTTGTGTGAAAATGACAAGCAAGAGAAGCTTCGGAATATGATGATTTTGGCATGGCACAAGACGCTCAGCGTTTACGGATCCGGAAGTCAGACAGTGACCTTAAATCTTGAAGAGAAGTCAAGTCAACTCGTCCCTATCATATTAGACCATGCGGAAATTGCTAAAACGGAAATCGGGCAAATTGTTTCCCAAATGGAGGAAGAAATGAAAGCTTCAGTGAAGAACGAGCGAGTATTGGAATGGGGAAGCGTTTGGGATGGATTCTGCGACAGTTTTATTTTGTGGAATAGCTTGAGATTTGAAATGCTGCCAACCAGTGTTCCTTTCTGCTTGCAAATTTTGAGAGAAGGTAACCCTTTTGAACTCCAGTTGATGTACAACGGCGAGCTATTCAATGAAAACTTTGCTGGGGCATTACTGGACTACTTTGGAACGGTCGTTGAGCTTCTTTTGAGGTTTGATTTCACAACAAGATTATCTTCAATTGAATTTGTGTCCAATGAGCAAGTGGAGAAGCTCCTAAAATGGAATGAGTTAACAACCGGAAGCTACCCAGAGGAGAAAAGGCTCAACCATCTTGTGGAGGAAGCCGCTAAAGCTACTCCAGATAAGATTGCAGTTATAGGCAAAAACGATCAAATCAGCTACGACCAATTGAACAAAAGAGCTAACCAAATAGCACATCTTCTCATTTCAAAGCTTCATGCAAAACCAGAGCATTTCATAGCGCTCTTTTTAGACAAGACAGAGATTCTTCTGATTACTATCTTGGGCATTTGGAAGTCAGGAGCTGCCCACATCCCAATTGATCCTCAGTATCCAAATGATAGAGTCAAGTTCATCTTGCAAGATACCGGAGCAAAGACACTAGTTGGGAATGCGAAGTATAGAAACCGACTTGGGAAGATTTTCGCTTATGAAAACATAAAAATATTCTACGTCGAAGATCTTCTAAAGGAGAGTGAACTAAAGCAGAAAAATAACTTGGAACTTCCGCTAACTAGTAGTCAACTAGCTTATGTGACTTATACATCCGGGACGACTGGAGTACCAAAAGGGGTTTATAAGGAGCACAAGGGCGTGGTGAATAGCATTACGGACTTGTCCATCCGGTATGGAATGAAGGGAGAGAAAAATGAAGTTGTAGCGCTGTTCTCAGCCTACGTCTTTGAGCCGTTTATCCGGCAAACTTTGATTGCTCTTGTTAATTCCCAGACACTTGTTATTGCAGACGACGAAGAGAAACTTGACATGGATAAGTTCTCAAGGTTTTTGGAGGAGCACAAAGTAACTTATTTAAATGGGACTGGGTCAGTCCTGCAAGAATTTGACTTGAAGAGATGCACTAGCTTGAGCAAACTGATCCTTGTTGGAGAAGAGCTAACTCCGAGAAGATATGATTGTTTGAGAGAGCAATTTAAAGGGTTAATTATTTGCGAGTATGGATTTACTGAGTCTGCGCTTGTTACTTGCTTGAATTTCTTTGAATTAAAAGACAAAAGGGAGGACAGGAGTATTGGGCGGCCGGCACGAAATGTGAAAGCATATATTTTAGACGAGTATTTGAATCGGGTTCCGGTTGGGGCAATTGGGAATTTGTACATTGGCGGAGTGGGGATATCAAGAGGATATATGAATAGGGAGAAGTTGACACGCGAACGGTTTCTGGACAATCCGTTCCAGCTACCAGGGGAAAAGCGAAAGGGAGAGAATAAGCTGATGTATAAAACGGGGGACTTGGCGAGGTGGATGGATGACGGAAGGATCGAGTTTATTGGAAGAAATGATTTCCAAATTAAGTTAAGAGGGAATAGGATAGAGCCGGGGGAAATTGAGAATGTTGCTATAAAGATGGAGAAAGTAACAAACTGCTTGGTTGTCGTAAAGGATTCGGGGGAGGAAAGCGGAGATAGTTCGAGGTATCTTGTTGGCTATTATGTTGCAGAAGAGGAGGTCAAAGAGGAAGATGTAATAAGCTATTTGGAGAGCAAGCTACCAAGATATATGATTCCGGTTAGGATGGTCCAGGTGGAGAAGTTGAAGTCGAATATTAATGGCAAGGTTGACCTAAAAGCTCTGCCCGAAGTGGGAGTTGGAAAGGTGGAGGTGGGAGAACTGCCAAGGAATGAAATAGACTCGAAGCTGATTGAAATTTGGAAGGAGGTTCTTAAAATTTCGTTTGGGATTGGAATAAAAGCGGATTTCTTCCGGCTTGGTGGCCACAGTATTAGTTGTATCCATCTAGTTTCAAGGGTTCGAAGGGATTTTGGAGTTGAGCTCAACATTGGCAATGTGTTTGGATTAAGGACGGTGGAAAAGATGTCGGATTTGATTTCTAATGAAATTTCAACCAATTCAAGTGAAGGAGGGAGTAAGAGTGGTATGAAAATACTTCTGGGGCAAAACCAATTCTTAGCAAATAGCCTCCAACAGGGACTTGTCTACCATTATTTGAAGCAAGGAAAGGAAGATGATGCTTATTTAATGCAATCCCACTACAGATATGAAGAAAAAATTCAAGTTTCTTATTACCAGAAGGCGTGGCAACTAGCATTGGACAAATTTCCAGGCCTCCGAGTAAATTTTGAGGTGAAAGAAAAAATCTACCAAGTTGTGAGGCAAGCTTCAGAGATGGATTGGGCTTATTTTGATTTATCCAGAAGTGAAAGCAAGTCGCAAGAAATATCTAGGATTATAATTGAAGATAGGCATCGTCTTTACAATCTGGAGGAAGGAGCACTTTTTAGAGTGATTTTGGTGAAGGAGGAGAAAAACTGCTTTTCTCTTATTTTCAGCTATCATCATATAATCCTGGATGGGTGGAGTCTCCCTGTTCTCTTCGAGTTTGTACATGAAACTTACAGGAAGTTGAAGGCTGGAGAGGACGTTGAAATGGAAGGAAACAATTCTTTCCTTCGTTGCCAAAAGTATTTGGAGGAGCACAAAGATGACAATTTAGACTACTGGGGAAAGGAAGTGGAGCAGGTGACAAACAGGGCAAATCTTAGCGGACTTTTAAAGCCAGAAGTAAAATACAAGGTAGATCTAAGAACCTATTCGAGGATTGAAGACCAGGGAATATTATGGAGAGAAATGGGAACAGAGCTACTCTCCAGATTTAAGTCCTTTCAAGAAATAAATGGGGTTACTCTCCACTCTATTTTGCAATTTGGCTGGCATCAAGTCATTCAAGCTTATGGAGCTGGAAGTCATACAATAACAGGGACAACTGTAGCCGGAAGGAATATTCCTGTAGATGGAGTGGAGAAATGTGTTGGTCTATTTATTAACACGCTTCCATTAATCGTAGACCATTCTGGGAAAGCAACCATCTTAGAAGCTGTCCAAGATATTCAGAGAATGGCGAACGAAATGAATTGCAAAAGTAACGTTGAGCTAGGTAGATTGGGAGGGGACATGAAGCATTCACTATTTGACAGTTTGTTTGTTCTCGAGCCTGAAATGGACTTCCAGAAGAGGGACAATTTTAGTCTTGTAAAGGACTATGAAAAACTTGACTACCCACTTGTATTGATTGCGAGAGAGGAAAGAGGAAAAGTGCTTTTGGAATTGCGCTACGCCAAAGAGTTATTTGATGACCAGGCCATTTCAGACACGCTCCAACTCTTTGAATTTATTTTGGAGCAGGCCACATCCAGTCCAACATTAGCTGTTAAAGACCTTCAGCTAACACTTCCATCTCAGCTTTTGCTCTTGGAAAGATGGAATATGACGAAATCATCCTTTCCTAAAGACCAAACAATTCATCAAGTGTTTGAAAGGATTGCAGAAAGAAACCCGGATAAAATTGCCTTAATTTTTGAAGAGGACAAATGGACTTATGAACAGCTTAATAGCAAAGCTAATCATCTTGCAGCCGCCTTAAGGTCAATGGCTGAGCTAGAAAAAGAGGATAAAATTGCCATAAGCCTTCGCAAAAATGATTTGCTAATAGTAGCCATCCTAGCCGTTTGGAAAGCAAGTTGTGCCTTCGTCCCAATTGACCCTGAATATCCTGAAGAAAGGATAAAATTTATGCTGGCGGACACAAACGCGAAATTAATTATTGTAAATGAAGACAAAAAACTTCAAGTTTATTCTACTAGACAAGTTTCAATTGAGAATGTCCTTAAAAATGACTATCCTTCTAATGGCATGACTATCAATTTTCCGTCTTGCAAAAGTTCGGACCTCTGCTATATAATTTATACTTCCGGGACCACTGGTCAGCCCAAAGGAGTAATGGTGGAGCACCGGGGCGTTGTGAATCTGCACAAAGCTCTTTCAACTCTATTCAATCTGGAGTCAGGAGCCGAAGTATTTCTCTCATTTTCAAATGTCGTCTTTGACCACTTCATTGAGCAGATGACTGATGCTTTGTTAAGCGGCCAGACGCTTTTAGTCTTAAATGACGACATGCGTTGGGATAAAAAGCGGCTATATGAATATATCAGGAAGAACCAAGTGAGTTATCTCTCAGGGACGCCATCAGTCCTTTCCATGTATGAGTACAGCGGGATGCCTAGCCTTAGAAAAATAGATGCGGTGGGGGAGGACTTCTCTCCAGCTTATTTTGACAAGATAAGGGCTTCCTTCAAAGGTACAATTATAAATGGATATGGACCAACAGAAGTATCTATTACGACACACAAAAAGATTTATGAAAATGGAGAGAAGAGGATTGACAAGAGCATCGGCCACCAACTTTCTAATTGTACTTGTTACATTTTAAATGAGAGAGGTCAAAGGCTCCCGGTTGGAGGTGTTGGCGAGCTATACCTTGGAGGCGTTGGGGTTGCAAGGGGCTATCTAAATCGGGAAGACTTGACTGAAAAAGCTTTTATTCTAAATCCATTCGTGACTGAAGAGGAGTTGAATGAAGGCTCGAATTTAAGGCTTTATAAAACGGGTGATCTGGCGCGGTTCCTACCAAATGGGGAGGTGGAATGCTTGGGAAGAGTTGACAGCCAGGTTAAAGTCAGAGGCTTGAGAGATTGAACTGAGTGAGATTGAAGGGAAAATGTTAGAATATTCAGAGGTTACACACTGTGTGGTTGTCGCCCACAAAAGGGAGCAAGGAACACAATACCTCGTCGGCTATTTTGCCGCTGATTGCTCCATAAATACGGAGGAATTTGCGTCGTTTCTTGGAAGCAAGTTGCCAAGCTTCATGGTGCCAAATAGATTACTTCAAGTGGAGTCCATTCCTGTAAACAAGAGTGGAAAATGCGACATTAAAGCATTGCCAAAGGTGGACTTCTCCATAAAATCTGAAGAAAATTACTGCAATCTGAGTGAAATTGAAATCAAAATCAGGAAAATCTTCTCCAAGTTGCTAGCCCTTCCGCCAGAAGTGATAGGGGTCAACGAGGACTTCTTTGCTCTAGGTGGAGATTCCCTTTTAGCTATTAGCATGTCTTTCATGATATCAAATGAGTTAAAAAAATCCGTTGGCGTCCCACAAATATTTCTACACAAAACGGTGAAAGCGCTCGCCCAGTTTGTTACGAGCAATGAGAGTGACCCCATCCATTTGCGTAATGATGTCAACGTCGTCCAAGCTTCTCCGGCGCAAGAACGCCTTTTATTCATCGACAAAATGGAAGGAGGAACAGCCGCATTTAATATCCCCCTTCTTTTCAAATTAAACAAAGATATTAATCCAGTGGCTGCCACTGAAGCTTTTAAGTTTGTCGTAAAAAAGCACGAAGCGCTGAGAACACTGCTTATCGAAAAGGAATATTTATACATCCAAAAGCTGTTGAGTGATGCGGAATTTGAGCCACTCTGGCTTAACGTTGTCAGCCATAAAAACGTCGGATCAAAAGCAGAAGCTAAAAAGGAAATTAGACTTGGAGAAAATCACATTTTCAAATTGGATAGAGAGCTTCCAATCCGTCTATTAATAATAGAGGATACTAGTTCAAATAAGAAGTTCTTCAGTATTGTCTTCCATCACACTTGCTTTGATGGATGGTCCTTTGGAATTTTACTAAATGATTGGGTTTCATTTTACAAATGCCCGGAAACACATATCAAAGAAACCAAGAAGCCAACATTCAATTACAAAGACTTTGCTATTTCACAGAGAAGTTCTTTGGTTTACACAAATGATTATTGGCTCCAAAAGCTTTCCAAAGCTGAACAACTCCGTCTCCCAATAGACTTTGAAAGACCTCCGCAATTTCAATACTCCGGATATGAGCTCATCCTCAGTCTAGACCAGGATATATGTAAAGCGTTGAAGGACTTTGGGAAATGTCTGAAGGTCAGCCCATTCTCAATATTTGCTGCAGCTTTTGCCCTTTCACTAAGCGTTTATTCGGGACAAGAAGACATTCTTATTGCCTCACCAGTTTCAAATAGAAGTCCAGGGTTTGAAGATGTAATTGGTTTCTTTGTAAATATATCGCCCCTTTCGTTCCAAGTAAGGAGAAATTTAAGCTTGAGGGATTATGTAGCTCAAGTGCGTGATGAAGTAAGCAGTTCAATCATTAATCAAGACATGTCTTTTGAGAAGCTCATTAAATTATTGGGAGTGGAGAAGGATTTATCAAAGCACCCACTTGTCCAAGTCATGCTAAACTTCAATCCATTATCTGGCTACAAGAATGAAGATGACCATTCTTTGCCATTTCAATTAGTCGAAGAGGTTCCGGGAGAAAAGGAGACAACATCCAAATACGATTTGTCCGTCACAATCAGCGAATCTAAAAAGAATGAGCTGCTTATAAACTTCACGTATGCGCAAAGCCTATTCCGGAAGTCCACCGTGGAAGGATACTTAAACAATTTTATCCACATTTTAACCGCGTTTGGCAAGCAAGAAAATTGGGAGAAGAAGTTAAATGAAATGGATTTGGCTGGAGGTTTAGAAAGCAAGGTATTTCCCGAAGTTAATGGTCATGATGAAACAGATTATGAAAGAAATCTCCCAAAATTATTTGAAGAAATTGCAGAGAAATGCTCAAGCACTGACGCCGTAATTTATTACGGAAAAAGAATGACTTATTCAGAGCTTAGTAAAAAGTCGGATGAAGTTGCGGGACTAATTCAGGAGAAAAATAAAGGAGGAGTCGTGGCCGTCTGCATGGACAAGAGCGAGTGGATGATTGTTGCCGTCCTTAGCATTTGGAAAGCGGGTGCTGTCTACGTCCCTATTGACCCGAAGTATCCTTCATCACGTATAAAGTTTATATTGAAGGATACTAGTGCAACTCTGCTTGTTACTGATCAGGCCAATTATGCCCATCTCAACAATATCATTGATAACGGTGTAAACAAACCGGAAATGGTAATCATAAACGCGCCTAAGACATTGAGCGAGTGTCAAATCATCTCATCAGAGTCGTTGGCTTACAAAAATGGTTTAAGCGAGAAGGACTTAGCTTACATAATTTACACTTCAGGAACAACTGGAAACCCTAAAGGGGTAATGGTTACGCATGGAAGCGTTATTTCCTTCCGCGACTCTTTACTACTTCATCACAGGAAGGGAGAGAGAGTCCTTTTTCTCTCAAACTTCGTCTTTGATTTTTCTATCGAGCAGTTAATCCTCTCCCTTTTTAATGAAGGGACTCTCATCCTAATTGAAAACGACTTTGTTCTAAATGACCAGCTATATTCTTACCTGAATTCAAATCACTTGACCTATTTAAGTGGAACGCCAAGTATTCTTACCGCATTTGATTTGTCCCAACTAAAATATTTAAAAACTGTTACGGCTGCGGGTGAAAAATTTACCAAGAGCCACTTCACCAAAATTCGCTCTGGCTATAAAGGACGATTAATAAACGCTTATGGCGTCACTGAATCAACAGTTTACAATTCAATTTGCGTCTTCCCTGCAGGAGAAAGTAATTATGTTAACTCCCTCGGCATTTTTCTATCAAATACTTTTCACTACGTACTTGACAATGACCGCAGGCCTGTGCCTGAAGGAGCTGTTGGAGAGCTCTTTCTTTCCGGACCTTGCCTTTCACTTGGCTACCTAAATGTTAGCAGTGAAAGCAACTTCTTTTCCAAATTTCCAACAACAATTTACAAAACGGGTGACCTCGTCCGTCGTTTATCTTCCGGTGAGCTCGAATATCTACACAGAAACGATAAGCAAGTGAAGATTCGAGGCTATAGAATCCAACTTGAGGAAGTGGAATGCGCTTTGATGAAACACGAGGGGATTAAGCAATGCCACGCTATCTATGAAGACGGCGTCCTTCTTTGCTTTTACGTTTTGGCTAAAGAATGTGAGAAAGAAGAGCTCCATTCCTTTCTGGTGGAGACTTTACCTTCCCAAATGATTCCAACTTTAGTCAAATATGAAAAAGGGGAGTCCCTTCCTGTAACCCACAATGGCAAGTTGGATGTTAAGGAGTTGCTGAGAATCTACAAGGAGACCAGCCTTTCCTGTCCTCTAACTTTTAAATGCCCAAAGGGGAAATTTGAGAAAAAGCTATGCAAAATATTCTGTAGCGTTCTTGGCATTTCTGAAGATAAAATTGGAACAAATTCCGACTTTTTTCAGCTCGGAGGCGATAGCATTTCTTGCATGTCACTTGCGGGAAAAATATACAATAAATTAAGAATGAGATGCGTTGTCAAAGATATTTTTGAATATCGCACAATAGAAAAGCTGGCGAAGGAATTAGCAAAGAGGGAAACAAGAAGGATAAATGAAGATGAAGACCTTCCTTACATTAAACCAAGCGGAACTGTTCCTTTACTTCCCGTCCAAAAATGGTTTCTTGCCAAACCACTGAAATCATTTAATCATTATAACCAAACGTTTTCAATTAGCATTCCTTCGATGGGCTTGGAAAAATTAGAGTATATTTTGAAAAAGCTGATAGATCATCACGACGCCTTCCGCCTTCGCTTTACTAAGACTCTAACAGGATTTGTGCAAGAATATTCGAATAAAAAGGAATTAATGCTTAATTTTCACCATTTGAACGTAACAAGACTTAATGAGGACGAAGTGAATGAAAAGCAGAGAAAGTTGTCTGCTTCTGTTGATATTGAAAATGGCCCTTTGTACGCTGTTGCTTATTTGGAGAAAGAAAAGGAACAAAATTTTAAGCTTTGGTGGAGCATTCACCATCTCATTGTGGATACGGTTAGCTGGCGAATAATTAGAGATGATCTAGAGACATTGTGGGGGGAGGCGGAGCTTGATAGGAAGGGAATGAGTTACAAGCAGTATTCACACTTTTTAGATGGGCGGTTCTTAAGCGAGGAAAAATTTTGGGCTGGGATTCTAGAAAAGGTTCATGATTTTAATAAGGATTTTTTAAGATTTGAGGGAGACCCTACAGTTTTCAATTTTTCAATTGATCCGGAGCAGTCAAGGCGCCTTCTTTGTAGCAAAGAAAAAGCCGAAAGCAATTTACTAACTGCTCTCGGCTACGCTTTGGCTAAGCTCACAGGTTTAACAAAGAACTACGTTACTATTGAGGGTCACGGCAGAAGCGAAGAGTGCAATTTGAGCAATACAATGGGCTGGTTTACCTCAATGCATCCTTTTGAATTATGTGTAGACCCTAATTGTTTAACTCAGTCAAATGAGAATGTGAGAAGGTCACTAAAAGCCATTCCTAATAAAGGGCTTGGCTATGGAACCCTCTTTGGATATGTGGACAACCCTTTGCCTTGCGTATCCTTTAATTATTTGGGTTCCTTCTCAGGGGAGGCTGATGGAGATTGGAGCTTTTGTGATTTGTCTTTAAAGCTAAGCAGTGATGGAGAAAAGGTTAAGGAGAACAGGAAGGAATCGCTTGCAGATATAACAGGTGCCTTCCAAGATGGATGTTTAAAGTTCACTTTGAACCTTAATCTGCAAACTGAATTTGGGGAAGACTTGCTTAGAAATTTTGTAGATGGGTTACAAAAGGTTTCTGAAAGCGTTAAGATTAATGCATTACTTGGGGATTTTGAGTGGTACTACCGGTTTTCTGCTGAAAGTGAAAGCGAGAGCTCTCCTACTTTATTCATGCTTCCTCCTGGAGAAGGAGGAGCGGAGAGCTACATGAACAATTTAGTCCCAAAATTAAAGCAATTCAACCTGATTGTTTTTAACAACTATTATCTACATTGTGGAAAGCCTTCGACAACCTTTGAGGAGCTGGCTGCACTATACATTGAAAGGATAAAGGAATTCCAGCCGCACGGGCCTTACAATTTCCTCGGATGGAGTTTTGGAGGCGTTCTCTCCTTAGAAATTAGTCGGCAATTGGCACAAGCTGGGAGCTCAATTAATAACATTTTTATTATTGACAGCTATCTGGACGTAAATGGAGCTTTGAAACAACTTGACCTTCATCCAGCGCTTCAAATGCATGAATTAATCGACGAGATAAATATAAAATTTAAACCTACACCAAAAGACTTTGAGAATATGTTGAGGAAAACGAAAAAGGTTATCTTATTCAAAGCAGCCGAGCCAAATGAAATGGCTAAAAGTGAGGGGCAGCGAAGGCTGTTCGAGTATTTCCGGCATGCCCCATTTAACAACCTGGATAGTTGGATCCCTTCGTGCCTCATCACTACGCAGATAATTGAGGGACACTCGCATATTAGCTGGGCTAAGGATAACAATGCGGTAGATAAACTTGCGAAAATAGTGAGGACCAAGTTTGATCGTAAATAATAAATGTAACCGTTTTAAAATTAGTTAATTTTCCCAATTTCATGAATTAACATTTTAAAAGTGTTATTGTATTATGTATTGTTTAGCAAATAAATCTTACACATTTTAATAACCTGTATATATTTTTTAGTAGTGCCAAGAGCTGTATTTATTTGGAGATTTAAAATGGATTTTGCAAAGTTGAAATTAAAGCTATTGACGTAAAAGGGAAGCTTATGTTTCCGGAAAAAAGGAAAGATCGTTTAATCTGTAGGTAAAATTTATAGATTCCGAAAGCATTTCCAAATAAAATTTGTTTTAATAGGTAAGATTAACGCCTTTGTTATTTATCTTTATGGGAAATCGATTGCAGAAAAGCTTAATTTTTATTTGTTGTGAATTTGCTCTAAACGACAAATTTATGACTGAGCAAACTAAAAGCTTTATTAAAAGAGATTATGTTTAGTGCTTTCAAATGATGGAGTTTATGAACCTGGCAAATTCTAAAGTCATTATCTGAAAATCAGTTTAGACAGAAGTATTTAAAGCGTTGCTTTAGACATTGCCTTTTCAGTAAAGGTAAGCGTTTTGCATAGTACTTAACGCTGGAAATTAATTTTGGGTTCCAAATCATTCCATTTCAGAATGGCGCGAAAGATATTAAAGAATATTTCTGTAATCGTAGCAGTAATCAACCTTGTCCCCTATTTATTAATTGAAGCGTTTGATTTGACAACGGTCACGTGCCAAGCGCGTTTGCCAATCCCTAGCGGTTATTTCT
>JAHZMU010001861.1:0-10224 GCA_027743725.1 Rambutsinella grinnellia
TCCATTCATGTTCCTCGAAAAAGATTATGAAAGATTGCTAAATATTCACGTTGCTTACGTACTTCCGGAGTCAAATTCAGTTGGTTGTGAATATGATTGTTTCAATAATTTCTAAGAATCCTTAAACTAATAAAGATCCCCTACTTTGTAACAATCACGAGTCATACCCAAATAAACTATTTGTAACAAAATGTACATAAAATGTATCGCTTCTCTTCACAAATCACAGTAAGCGAAACGAAAGGGAAGTGACTTTTATAGTAAAAAAAATGTTTGTGGTAGAGTAACATACACTTTATCAATCATTATTATTATTATCGTCATCATCATCGTCATCATCACAGTCGTCGCAATACTACATGATGATCATTCAAACAAAATTTATGTAGATTTTACCTTGTCCTGATTACCGTCGTACCTCTCTTCCCAGCAAAACAAGTAAAACACCTTCGAGAGGCTGAACTGCTCGCGAGAGTCGCGACTATCTGTACTCAACACATAGTGCCGTGCCATATGCCATGTCAGAGGAAACTACACTTTAGGCAATGAAGCATGTTCTTGAACAGTGATTGTGTGACTGCAAAACAATCTGAACATCTTTTTTTCCCGAATGGAGAAGAGATATAGCAACTGTTCTTTAACTTTGTCAATAACACATTTCTCATGTTGGCTAATATGGATAAATGCAGGATGCATTTTTCTTACATAAGTGATTCCACATATAATAATTTGTTTATACTAAAAGCATTCCCGCCATTAAAATAATTAAATGCTAAATTAATTACATAGCGAGAAATAATAAGAGTTAAACTCCTGCCACTAATCACAATTCGACTCCTGACACACTCATGCCAGTAGACTATGTGGGAAAATTTCCCGCTTCCTGTGAGACATTTCATGTATTTTGTCGCATAAAAAAGGGCCTACAACTCGCTTCCAGCTTAGAATAAATGTGTCGTTGCCACTTCCAAAAAAAAAGTCTCACAGTATAGGCATGGGAAAAAGTGTAAAATTGCTTACTATTTTTCATAAGAATTATAATCCAAAAGTTTCATATAAATTCGGTATTATCATCCATTCTTTCTATTGTAATCAATAAAATTATAGCGGAGGAAAGAATGATACGAGCGGAAAAAGTGAAAATGACGTTTTGAAAGATGGAACAGGGAAAAAATGGAATAATGCGCACCGAAACCGAAACGATAAGGAACACGAGAAGAGCGGAACCATCAGCGTTTCATACCTGCCAAAATGGAAAAAGCCCGAGGGGTTAGGGAAACCTATGGTGTTTTCCATAAATTCAAACAGTTCAACCTGTTTCTCCATACACAAAAAGATGAACTTTTTTTCCAGTGTGCATGCATCGATTCACAACAGTAGTGATGGGAATTTTTGAAAAAGTTTCCTGTACCAGGCAACCCTCCTTGTCATTCATATGAGTAGATATTGAAACAAGTTTTTATGGAGGTTGCTTCCTCCCCCACCACCACCTCCACTAACACAGCTAATTTTATACCTCCAGTTTACTCTCTTTGTATGAAGGGAAAATGTAAGCGTCGGAGCCGAGATTGTGCCTGTTGCATGCTAATCACAACCTCCTTTTTATCATTTCCTTCTCCATGACACTAATGATTACGAATTTCGTGATGAGTTGATAGGTGCAGAGGAAGCACTTTTTTCTCCAAGGAGCCACTCTCACGAAGGAATGCACCAAAAATGTTCAGTCATACAGGAACGAGTAGAGTATAAAGATAACGATCCCATAACGATAACACCCTAGAAAAACAAATCCACAACGGTAAAACCCATTCGTTTTCTCCATAACTGTTTCCTATTTTTCTCACTCCTTTCTTAAAACATTGGAAGAAAACTACCCATTTCGAGAATTTTATTGTCCTAGTGAAAAAGCAGTTTTAATACACCCGAAAATATAAAGACGGCTTGTCCTCATATTGAAAGGGAGGCTTCTGTTCTTGTTTTTCTCGGATGATGAGAATGATTTGGTGATGATAGTAAGTTTTTTGATGATGTTTACGATATTGTTTTTAAAGTCATCTGTGAAACGTTACTGTAAGGTGGAGTGAATCTCAAAGATGATGATTACAGAACAAACTCCTTTCAGCTTTTTTCCCAGCCCGCCGTGTGTGGTTGTAAATTACTACATAAAAATAAAATTTGTGTGTCAAACACGGTCTAAAAAAAGGGAGATGAAAAAAAAGTAGAGAGAAAAGGGTTCATCCTTTAAGGAAAAAATGATTGTGAGAGCGGTCCATGATGATTGTAAAGCTGGAGTAAAAAAACCGTAAGAAGGGAGGAGAACCTTTTCGTGAGTTTGAAATGAAAGAGTTTTTCTTTCGTCCAACGGTGTTTATACAGTAAAACCTTCATGCCCTGGAACTAGTGATGGATAAATACCAGTCGTAGTATTTTGACTCCATTAGAGTAAAAAAATCTACAGGGCTCCCTTAAGGAAAGAAGGAATTCCTCTGTCTAACTGTACATCGTAACCCTTTCTTTGGAGTGACGACAGGAAACTATTCAGCTTGTTCATTAGCTTACATAATGCTTCCATTTATTTTAAGGAATCGTCTGAGTTTTTTTTAGAAAAAAAATATTCTTTGACTTTCCATAAAATTCTTGTAAGATAACTGCATTCAAACAATTCTTTAATAATAACGGTAAGAAATAGCTCATAGAGTACAGCCTTGAGGCTACCATTCTTTATTTAGCTGCATATTTTATATGCATATAAATCCCAACAGAATCTTAGAAAACTATTGTGACCTATTTACATTCAAAGTGATTTTGAGCGAGGAAAAGAGTGATGCACGCGCCATGTAAAAGAAGGGAACTTGCTTCTGGCCATATATAAATCGTGCGTTAGTTCTGAAACGGCGAGTCTTGAAAGAGCTGTGATTTTTTAATCCATTCTATTGATAATATGTGTCACTCTTAGCAAGTCAATAATAACCTGTTTGAGCAGATAAAGGAGTAAACGGCCTCTCATTCAAACTCCAGCTTCCATTTATAGCCAGCCCAACTTGACTCAACTAGCAGACCATATTTGACATGAGTCATTACTGCTCCCTAGACGCGACAAATAAAGCCATTTCTTTATCTTCTAGTAGGGACTTGGAGCTCTCCCACTTTTGCTTATGAATAGCGAGCAAACTGAAATTTCGCAATACACACCACATCCCTCACTATAACGTCGGAGGGTAGCCGTGCAAAAAAGTGGCGAGGAATGTTGCGCTCCCGCTGCTGCCTCCTCGTTCAAATCAGGTTACTCACTTTCAATTTCAGCCCAATGACTGGGGAACAAAGGGAGAGAAAGAAAAAACGTGAGAAAAGCTGTCTCTTTCAAAAAGAAAAACATGACAAAAGCATGGAGGAACAATTGACCCACAGGAAAACACTGTCAAGTTTGAATCCATTCTTTACCAATACAATTATAAGTCTTTGGTTATGTCCCACTCACAATTCTTTCGTTCGGAGCTCCACACAATTCAAAATTATTCTATTGTGCTCTTTATCAATCCTCACTTCAATTGCACGGGTTATGCCCATCAATTCAATGTTATTACCTCACCTCATAGTATTCAGTTAGAGAGCATTGTCATCGGGATTATTACCAAACGAAGATGTCCCACATAGCCAGGCAAGCGTGCAAGAGAAAATTTGCTTTTTAGTATTCCCATATCTCCATTTTTATTAATGGAATGCCAGCAGTTGTCAATTTGACCGTATGATTTCTATACCTGTTGATATTTCATAAATTGATAAACAGGAGGGAGGTACAACTACCTATTGAATGGATAAGAAGCCAATTCAAACTTCCAACTTTTATGTAAGTTGACACCACAATTGCGAAATAATTTATATAATATTAACAGGATAAATAGTTGAAACCCTTCCAAGATTTCGATTTAAATAAATGCATTTTCCTTTTGCATCATTATCCATTTATTAACATCTCATCATCATCATATATCCTAAACTGTCAGAAGATTTTACAAGCAACAATAAAATAGCTAGGGTGTCTTCACCGTCACTTTTAGAAAACTACTTTTTACTTAGCAAACGACAGGAAGAGAGAACTTCCTTTAAAGAGGAAAAAATAGAAGTAATCATCCCACAAGTGAGGCAGTGGAGGAGTGGAGCGAGGAAAACATCATTTTCTCCCGTCTTGATTATTATCACAAGAAAATGTGTAATGCAATCGAGTAGTTAAAATTGGAAGAGAAAGAAACGTCAAGTCATTGTAATAACGACTTCGTTACTTTGGCCATGGCTGATGAGAGAGTGAAGCTAAAGTCACTCATCCGTTTACAGGAAATAATAACAAAAAATATACATATACCAAGAACCGGATAACTATGAGGGGGTGTAGTAGACGTGTGTCTTAATAAGAAACGTTTCTTTTCTCAGAGGGGAGGGGAAATTGGAGGAAAATAATAAGTCTCTTCTCTAGCTCCGGGAAAATATAGGAAAACTAGGCCATTATCACTTTCAGACAAATAAAATATTTAACTCTTCCTGCTAAAAAGTTCTGAAAGGATTTACCTTAATTATTGATATGCAGGGATATTAAGGAAATGAAATATTTTTGAAAGTTGGAAATAATTTTTTTCAGCGTTATTAACGTCACTTTCTAAAGACTTTTTTCCAGATTTAAGAAAATGTGTTACGTCACTCAAGAAAAACCAAAATTTCCCTTATACATCGTGAAGGAAGTTATGTGTTCCATCTCCAGAAAAAGATTATCGTATCACCACCAGACCAAAACAAAAACAGGTAGTTAAGCATGATATCACATCCTTCCTACCCGAACGAGTAAAACCGTGAACTAACTATTAGGTAAAGTGGTCATGGAATAAGTCTTGAGAGAAGATGATATCGTCATGATAATCATCTCACGTAATGTTACGTACAGAACAGTTATTAGACTGGATAAAAAAAATAAAGAAATAATATCTGCCTCTTCCTGTGTCCCTCTCTCCCTCGCTACTGTTCTCATCCGTCCGTGACGCTCAACAGGTTTCTCCTCTTTTTCATGCAACTACTACTATACACCTGTAGACAAAAAAGTGCCTTAACTTTTTTTAACAATCAGCTCTGTTTCTCTCTCTCTCTCTCTCCGCACAAAGACAGGAAAAGATAGGGAAAAGCGTCTTTGTCTTCCTCTAAAGAGAGAGACGTACTACGTCTCATTGTACTTTGTGAGCATCATCATCCTCCCATTATCTAATTGAGGTGATGCAATGCTCTTGTTTCGGCCCTGCATTCACAATTTTTCTTCCATCCTTTATTCAAAACTCATCGCATACACCTGTTCCCCTTTTCCGTTGCGTGGAAAAATAGCTCCAGAGAGAGAGAAGCAACTAGTGCACCTTCTTAAATAGCTACTAAAATCCTTGGCCATTTCCGTCACACATTTTATTTAGAGCTTCCTCTCGGGAAAGTCTTGAGAGTTGCTTTATTCAAGTTGACGGAAGATCATTTTTTACAACTAGAACGTCTGAGTGAGTTGGGCGTTTTCTATATAAACTTGTTATTACCATTTTAATATTGTTTACCTATTCCACCAACGTCATTATGCTCATCCTGAGGAAATGAGAAATGTATGAGTTAAAAATTAACATTTTCGCTAGAAACGTATAAAGCTATACGATTAAAATCTTGCTTCCAACCACTATCGCCAATTCATTAGAATCTAGTGCAGTAGACTAGACAAACTTTATTGCTGGATAAGACATCCCGCTTATATCTCTTTCGCTGAAGGGAAAGTCAATAGAGCGTATACAGTACCTCCTGCTTCTTCCCACAGAGGCAATTAAATTAAGAAAAAAGCCACTTCCGTTCCCCTTTCTTCGACTGACATGGGAAAGGTTTCCAGAAGCGAGAGGAGGAACAAATGTTATTACTTTTTAAATGCGCATTTTTACACATATCAAGCAATTATTTGTAAAACAAAGGCATACATTAGATTCAAAAACCATTTCTTCATTTCCAGCCCACTCCCCTCAACTCTGATTACGTAAAATCTTAGATAACTACAACAATAAAATCAATTCATTAACTCTCTCATTCATACCGTTTATTCCTATTTTTCCTTACTTTGGTTGACTACATGCTAAATCATCGTGCAGATAAATTCGTTTGCAAAAAAAACTCCCCAAAATAATCATGTAGTTAGAAACTGATATAAAAACTACGTAATTAGTAATAACCGACCACCGCTTTTTCCTACTAGAGTTTTCCTCTAGAGCACAACGTATTCCTAACTTGTTATCATTTGTGCTTATCTCGACATTTAATAAGTAGACATTTATACATAAACGTAACACGAGACAGTTAAGTCGCAATAGGTAAACATGGCAGTGTAGCATCTTCGGATAACTGTGGGGTTAGCTGATAATATGATGTTGATTGAATAAAAAAATTCGTCCTTGATTCCGTGCATTACACCTTTCACAAGCGACGACCAGAGATGATATCAAAGCTCTACATGGTTATTTACTCTGCGATTTGCTAATAGAAAAGTATTTTCCGTCATCATTCAACACCATCCATCCATAACGTTTTTTGCATGTGAGCATTCTGAATCAATCATAACTGCTAAATACTATCATCCTAATTGGAAACTGGTATATAGCCTCCTCGCACACAACCGTTTATCAGTCTAATTAAAAGTGGATGTGTTACATGAACGTGTTGAGAAGCGCATTCATAAACATTAAATATTTTTGCAAGCTTACGTAAGCTATTTCCAAACTGGATTTTAAAAGTTTAGCTGATGAAAGCTGGTTGGGAGGAGTTGCCATTTTTGTTCAATGAAGCTTATCATTAATACTCTTCCTTGCTAATACTCTTTTTTATTCAAAATTAAATTTAACTTTATAGTACTAAAATTGCATGAACACATTTAACATGATCTGATCATCCAAATTGATTAGTGGAGTAGAGTTGAAGGTGTGAGCCCATTTGAAATTCTGAAATGCTACCTCAATCGTCCTCAGTGGAATCTTTTTCTGCACGTGCTTCATAATGTGCACGGATTTATAAAGGTTGTTACCTACTGCGAAAAAACTTAGGGTTTTGGACCCGATCCATCTGATACGGAGTCTGGGATGTGATGCTTTTCATTTAAGTAAACAAATAGAGTCTTTATCAATAAAGAGTTTACCTATGCAGAAATGGCGATAAGATAAAAAGTGGAATTAAATCTGATCGAAGAATAAATCCGTTAACCTTTCTTAAAACTGAATTATTTTATTAAAATTATTCTTGTAATGAAATGTAATTTATTCTTATTAAAATTAATTTTTCTTGAATTAATTTTAACTGAACTATTTTCACAAAAACCTTTACAAGTGCAAAATTCAAAGTGATTTCATTAAATGAAAATTTCACATGCGCATATATTTCAACTTGATATGAATTGACACCATTTTTTCCTTATTTGTCCATCCCCTTTAATATCATTTTTAAATTGGGGATAAGACCACCATGTTTGTACATGGAGAGAGGTTGAGAGACAGATGGTTTTATAATCAGTTTTGTTACGATAAAAAACTGCGTTTATTCCTACCTCCCGTAATGAATGAGAGGTTTCTCCTTATTCACCTCTTTATACTTTGCCTAATTTTTCGACAAGGTTTTCCTCACCGCTTTCATAACAATTATGAGACTCTTTTTTGCCAGACGCGCGAGTGAGCAATTTCGGAGTGTGGATTTTATTACGTAACCATTCAGATAATAAATACGCAAAATTATAACCAAACTATTTCTCAATCGAATGCAAGTTGAGGATGTGTAACCGAAACAGATTTATAAATTAGAGGTTGTATATTTCTCATCAATTTTAACAAGCTATTTTTAAACTTTAATCAGCTCTCTTTCTCAAATTGGCTATGAAAATATAATTGTTATTTTATGAATTCTGCATTCGCAAACAATAATGGTTGGGACTGAAATCGCTCCAGATTTAAAAATAGGTTGGGACTGAGAGATAGAGAAAGAATGGGACAGCGAGAAATATGCGAGTTCCGTTTCCCCCAGAATAAATATTATCAACGCAATTGGTGATTTATCTCGGGACTGATTCTGTTTATATTATGTTGGCTAAGGATTTATTGGCGCGGACTGGCTGTTTGGACTAGTGAACTACAAAAGTCGGAGCCAAATATTTCCTCTGTGAATATCTCCTTCTCACACTCTCTCCTATATAGACGCTGTTATCTCACTCTCCAAACGTGATTGTCACAGCATCAAGAAGCAGAGTTGACATTTATCATTGACCAGAATAAGAAAAATAAGTGAATGCGGAACAGCGTCATTCCAATTTATTTTTTGTGCTAAATATCATCACCAAACATACCATTTTATTCGTGTGTAAAGTTTGGAGCAAAACTCATTGTAATTTTGTGGAGGGTGGTTGTAACAGCACCAATCAAAATCCCACATCCGATTCGCTTCCAACCAAAATTTCATTAATTCTCATGCGCTTATCATACACTAATAGGATCCACTAGGGATTCTGTGGCATTTCATGGTGGTCGGGAGAACAATAATTAGCTGGGAATAAATAGTGTCCACGATATAATTCTCAATTGTCCATTCTCCACAGCAATTCGCCAACAGGAGAAAATCTAATAAAATGTTTAGGAAAATGGAAATTATAATTTGATCCAAATTACATCAGAGCTGGTGTTGCTCACTCGCTCCATATGTCAAGTCTATAAGCTATTTCAACCAAAGAATGGAAGACTTGCATAGAAACTGTCTTCGGAATCAAAAAGAGATGAAATGATGCCAGCTTGATTTATCTTAATCATATTATTAGATACTTACAAGTAATAAAGCATCTTAATGAATATAGCATACTAAACTCTAAATTGGGTTAGTTCTTTGCTAGTCAACCCGGTTATTACATTTTATCCTGAGATTTATTACTTATGATCAACATTTACCTCCAAACCGTTACACATTTCTCAGAAGAAAGCCACGTAAAAAAGGTCAGGAGTGTTGAGCAAGTAGCGTGTTTCTCGCACGCTCAAATCAAAAATTTTTACGGGAAATTGTTGATGTTGATAGTGACGGTGTTGGCGGCGGCACGACCAGTAATAATAATAAGAACAACAAAGCACAAAAAAGCCAGCATTCCACTAGATTCCAAAGTGGAATGAGTGTGCCACAAGCCGATTGAATTCCTTCCCAAATCCCCCGAGCTGTTACAGAATCCCTCTAATCTAATCCGATCCAAATCGACTGACCTACATTCTTTCTTTCCGTCTTTGCGTAGGCTTTTGCTCCTTCACTTATGCTCCTATTTCTCATCAGCTTATTTGTGTATGAACAAGTGAGATGTGAGGGAAGCGACCTATCCCCGGATAAATTGTTGTCTTTCCTCTTAGGCTAACTTCACATTACCCTACTTGTTAATATTAATGAAGACGGTGAGTGGGTATGCATTACCCTTAGATTTTACCTGAGCTCCAGTCTAAACTCATGTACTCCCCTTTGATTAATTATATCACTTTAATATAATTATGGAAAGTTATTCCCTCCGACAAAAACATAATTAGCCGCAAACTATACGAGAGAGTAAAGTAATGGCTAATCACATTAACATAAAGGTTATGCTTCTCTCTGGGAATTTGGATTTCGTAATAACTGTCCCATATCATTATACTAATTTCATAGCATATCTTCTTTAAACCCTAACATCTCAACGGATTGCACTTTACAAGGACAAAAATTCCTTCCAACCGTTTACTACCGTTTATAAAAAATGTGAGCAGGTTGTGTGCAGGAAAGAAAACGTTGAAAAATTATTATGGATCCGGGCAGTCTCGTGACCCATTTTTTTCACTCAGGATATTCCCTTTTTGATACACGACAAAAATATTTTATATGAACACTCATTTCTGGCCTTTCACAGCTAAACGCAATCTGGTGGTCACACGAAATAGGTAAATACGGGCGTATAAACAGGGTGTGTAAAGGATGCTGATGTAGGTCAACCTGTTCCACTCACAACAAACAACAACAGCCACCATCATTTATGAGGATCCGTTCAGCCCACTACCACTATTTGCTCCATCACTCCATTTCCTCAAGAATGAACCCAACTGAGAGACGAGGAGCTAGTTACGGAACAAGGTTGTACTACTTCATTCATAAAGTGACAAAAATGGATCCTCCAGAGACCCCGCATTTTTT
>JAHZMU010001862.1:0-10022 GCA_027743725.1 Rambutsinella grinnellia
CTGAATACTCCAGATTCGGGATTCGGATGATGCTCTCGCTTCTCCCTACTGCGGTCATCCCAAATCATTATCAATAATCATTTTCATTACAGTCTCATTTCACTCCTATTCTACTCCAAACTCTTCTAGCTTTTACTACATGGAATACTCTTCCAAAAAGTGGAACATGTTATTACAATTTTCCCATAAACTCTGTCATGTCTAGAGCGAAATACTTTATGAAGCAACTACAGACATGAGATGGAAGAGAAGTTCTCTCAGAGAACTGTAAAACGCTAAACAAGTAGGGATTCTCTTGTAGAGAGTAGAACTGTAAAGATTGAAGTAAGCCAAGAGGGGAAGGGAGAATGGGATATTTTATCAATTCTCTGCATGTACAAATAGCAGTATAGAAGATACTGTTTCTTATAACATTTTACTCATTTTATTATGAGAAGTATCATATAAGACAACTCTAACTTTTACCTAAACACATCATCACCTAAAAAAGAGTTTTAGTAGGAAAGTGTATGTAAATAGAGAGGGGACTCTGGTGCAGGTCTCTTCCGGAAAAATGTACATCTGCTCTGATTATAAATGGGATGGACATTGACTAAAGAGTTAGGAGAAAATTGTTTGGATTGGATGGGAGGAAATTATCCAAAAAGAGATTTTATTGGTGATGTGTCGCAGTCAAAGTGTGGAAGAGTAATGAAAAAGCTGTTAATCAATGGGACAGGCAACTCCAATTTGACATTTCTATCCGGGTCAAAATGTAAGAAAAATTGGTAGGAAAAAGTTGAGATTGAAAATCGGATAGAATATGCCGATGGTTTTGTGAAATTACTTGTGACGAAATTGGGGAATGGATTGTGTGAAATGTGTGATTGAGTGATGAATGGTGACTGACATTTCAAGAAAAAGTTGATGGGAACAATGAAGACGAGAAATCTCTGAACTTGCTATTTTTGGTAATTTTTGTGGAATAATCTGAGACGTGGACCCAATTAAAAAAGTAATTTTAAATTAATTTAATACTTTTTGCCAATTTAAATGCAATAATAAATTAAACCAGTTAATTTTATTGCATAGCTTGAGAGTGGTTGGGTGTGAGGATGAATATATTTATAAAATATTTTAGTCGCGTGTGCAAAGATATGGAATGCTACACGGCATAAATCAAAGATTGAAGTTCAATATCACTTTCCTTTTCCATGAAATTTGATATCCAAACAGTAAGAAAGCAATTTGTAATATAATCCATGAGGGAATATAGCTTTCCATTTCACCCGCATGCGGCCGCTTTCTATCCACTCTCTTGGAGAAAGTTTTCACATTCTTTTCATTCTTTTCTAATTGTTCTGGGAATGTGAATTGCAATACTTTTCTTAAACGGTGGAGGTGATGGAGCGAGATTTGCTTATAAGAAATATAGCTCATTCATTCATTCTATTCCATACAAAATTATACTTTTGCCAGAACTCTTCCATATCACTCCCACTCTATTGTCTTGTCATATCCAATCCAATCCACTATCCCAACTTTGTCAACAAAGTCATTTCTCAACGAATAACGATCCGCCTTTTTTCCATAGTTTGGATGAATGAGTAATTCTCATATAAATGATTTCATAAAAGCGTCTATGGAAGAAGAGATATATGAACACTTTCGGAGATAATTTGATAGGAAAAGACAGGTGGTGCCAGGCAATTGTTCTTTTTTTATTGGCAATCAACCGTTTTCGTTTAGAGTCGAGGTTTTTTTGACTAGCCACCATTTATTTATACATTTAGGGGTGGCCAGTCTATGGGAAAGTAAATAGGGAATAGGATCATGCGCATACTTTCACCGGAAGTGGGAAAGGAGCTAATATGTTTTAAATTGGTATTTTCAGGACTCTGACCAATAACGGAAATTAATCATGTCTCCGAAAGCCACAGCGCCATCCCTCCACAAGGTTATTATGGTAAGAAATAATTTTAATTTGAGTGGAATTGCGAAAGCTAATATTTTATAATTTTTCATATTTACAAGTTTCCCGTTTATCTATTTACATTCAATTTATTTTTTAGGGAGCAAATATTACGAGTAAAAGGAGATCAATCAGTGCCATTCCTCCTGGTTGGAAATAAATCAGATTTGGAAGAGAGACGAAAGGTTTCGAAGGAAGAGTCGGAGAATAGGGCAGCCGAATGGGGAGTGCCATACGTAGAGACATCGGCGAAGACAAGGACAAACGTGGACAGAGTCTTCTTTGACCTTATGCGAGAAATCAGAGTGAGGAAGGATGTCGACGGGGGCGAAAAGGATGGGCCAAAAAGCCAGAAGAAAAGGAAGAAACTGAAATGTTCTATACTTTAAGTCTGAATTTTCCCTGGTGAATGTGGCTGTTGAATGTTTAGAGTTTATATATGAGTTATCTAATGAAAGCGGTTATGGGTTATCTGTCGCTATAATTCCAAATAATTATATGCAATATCAATTTTTGTAATTTATTACCGATAAAACTCTGAAATAAGCGCCATAAATGTTTTTGGTTACGCTGTAGTTTTTAAGTTGCTCATTTTGTGAATAGTGATTACTTTTTGACTTTTGAGATTTTTTGTGCTCAAATAAATTGGCTTTGAAACATTTCGCTTAAGACTTTCCAAAGATGAGAAATGGCTTTAAAATAATTGAATCGCTTCCGAGTAATTAGACTTGTCATTTTATATGCTTTGTAATTAGCTAATGATTAAGTATATAGAAATGATAACCATTTTTGTTCATTTTGTACTGCAATAATAAAATGAAGTAATTCATAAAAAATGTAGAATTTTTTATTCTTTATTGATAAAATCATCACAATTCAAGAACACATTTAAAAATATTTATAAATATATTTTAACCTATAAATTGTAAATCATACGCATCACATTTCAGTGTTGAAAGTCCATTTTTAGCCTGAGGCAGTGTCCTATCCTGGAAGTGAGGGGCAGAGACAAAAAAGCATAAAATAAACTATTTAACAAAAATTAAAAATCTTTCAAACCGCAGAAATTCTTTAAAAGCACATAACAAACCTCGGAGAAAGCGGAAGCTATTGAAAATTAAATTACAATTAGTACCTTCCTCTAATAAGCTCAGTTGAAAGCAATAAATTGCGGGGCTGTTGATTCTTTCGGCTTCACTTTTTCTTGTAAGCGCGAAACTTTCTTCATGAGTCGCGCTCTTTGGAGGATCTTTTGTGGATTTTCTCGAACTGGAGGGATATCAGAAGTAGCGGGTTCGGGTTCGGTGATGGTGGCTGGAGGCGATTCTTTCTCCTTTGTTTTTTCTTCTCCTTCCGGTTTCGATGCTTCTAGTCTTATTCTTCGTGGTATGATCGAAACAACTGGTTGGGAAGCTGGATCTTGCTTGAAATATCTTGATTTGCTTTCCCCCGTCGATTTCCTCTTCTTTCTTTTGGGCGTAGTTAAATTCGGATTTTTATATGAAAGCTTCCGTTTCTGCTGGGTGAGGACTGCGCGGGTCACGATCTTCTTGGTGCGGTTTAGGATAAGCTTGTATGGATTATTAGGACGTTTGTATGGACCTTGTAAATCAGGTTTAACTACATCGCCATGATTTCGAATGAATTTGTAAGGATTCTTTCTAGGGGAACGCCTACGTTCTAATTTAAGTGGAGAGCCACTTCCCTTCGACACCTTTTTCTTCCCTAAACCATCATTTCGAACCAACTTGTATGGATTTTGATGTCGCGAACCGGAAGCTGAAGCTGAAGTTGTAGAGCTCCCTCCTGAACATGCGCCTACACACTTTTTAGTACGACTACGAACTAATTTGTAAGGATTAGCTTGTGAGCGACTAGTTTTTGGCAAATTATTATCAGTTAAAGAAGTCTTTCTAGTTCTGAGTTGCCTTTCATTGTTGCCTCTGATGAGCTTATATGGATTATTTCTATTCCTAATTGGTGATTTGACCTTTTCATTTTTCTTCTCGTTTCTAACTAGTTTGTATGGATTGGGGTTTGTAACCGGAAGTGGTTTAGCCTTAGAAGTAGATGAGCTTGATGTTGAAGAATTTACAACTTTGTAAGGATTGCTACCCTTGCTTGATGATGCCGAGGTTGTAACAACTACCGAATTAATCAAAGAATTTGAAACTGTTCGATTACTTAAGCTAAACTGACTCCTACTATTTCTGTGATGCGGAACTGTCTTGGAAGGCGCAACTAAAAGACCCCTTCTATTTCTAGAATGATTAGGTTGAAAGCCCTGAAACCTGTCCCTACTACCAGGCCCTAACGACTTGCTATTGTAACCGTTAGAAGTGATTAATTCTAGAAGAAAAACGGAAACCTATTAGCCTTTCCAATCAAATTCCAAAATGGTCTTGACATACTTGAAAGCATCGAGATCTCTTGGCGCAGCTTTGCATCCCCGTCCATCTTGCTTATCTTGACTTCTTCAGATTACAATCATTCAATCCCCTTCTGGAAAACCAGCAAGAAACATAATTATATATTCAATATTAGATTGATTAATTGACCAATAATTGCTAATTAAATTTTACCTGGAGCTCCCTGAAACAAGTGGACGTAAATTCTTAAGGCGAAGCCAAAATTAATTAAAACCTGAACGGATCCACCCGGATTGCATTAAAAACTAATTATTGTGATAGCAATTTGGCGAATGCGGGTGCATCCGTATTTTTTTACAATTACCTTCTAACTTTAAATTACTGAAAAATACGCGCTTATCTAGCCCTTTAACAATCAATCAATCAAATATAATCACTAATTTAAAAAACTAACAACTTTTATACTAAAAATTAAAAACACAGATCACAAAATGAAAGAGATAAATAAATGCACTTCCATTTACGCCACTTCCCATTCAATTTTGGCACTATTAAATTTTTTACGCAAGTCTTGCATCAATTAATAAACTTTAATTGGTAAATTCTTGAGTAATTAAAATTAACAATTCAAGTGCGACAGATGATGAGAGAAGTGGAGAGGGAATAAAAGATTTTCGTAGAAGCACGTCAGGGATAATGTGACCTCGCATGTGCATGTGCCCATCTCAATTCTCAATGCGAGAGCAACTCATCCACAGCCTTTGTTCCCTCATCTATGAAAATTAACAAGCATTTACTCTAAACTAGATTGAATCATTAGGTCCATCTTCCAATCTTTGTGACAATCGAACGAGAATTTTACATGCGAACCAGCTTCATCCCTATCCCTTCACTCTGGAACTTCCAAGGTCAGAGTAAAACCGGCTTACACACATTTCATCCAGATCATCACATATGGATCTGCTCTGAAACCAATTTTACAAGCGAACCAGCTTCATCCCTATCCCTTCACTCTGGAACTTCCAAGGTCAGAGTAAAACCGGCTTACACACATTTCATCCAGATCATCACATATGGATCTGCTCTGAAACCGAATTGATAATTTCTTTTGAATAGTTAAATGTTTCCATTTAATCGAAAATGTTTTTAACTATTTTGGCTATCGCTGCCCTAATTGCAGTGATTTATCTGGGGTGGTTTTTGTACACGACTAGAATCTACTATTTTGGAACTGAGAATAGGCACAAGTAAATTAAAATTATATTTTCTGAATGAATTGGCTATTAAAATATTTTTAATAGATTCTTTGCAGAATATTTCAAAGACTTTCCAATCTTTTACAATGGGAAGACTCGGCACATGAAGAGAAAGTTGTTTGAGTGTCTTGGAACTATGCAATCTACCTTTCCGGAATTGAGGAAGAAGAAGAGCATTAGAATCTTGGAGATTGGGGCGGGCACGGGTGCAAATTTCGAGTTTTATCCAAAAACGAATTTGGTGGTTGTCGATCCGAATCCATACTTTCAGAAATATTTAGATGAAAATCTCAAGAAGGTATTTGCAAAGGCCTTTATTCTTGAATGGTTAAAATATTTAATTAATGACTGCAGCATCCACACGTGGAACTCGAGCGGAGCGTAATCTCAGGCGCTGAAGATATGAAGGGGGTTCCTGATCACTCTGTGGATGTTGTGGTGTCGACAATTGTCCTTTGCAGTGTTCAGGATATCCAGAAAGTTTATAAGGAGATCCAAAGGGTCCTTGTCCCTGTGAGTCAATTATAATTAATTTGTATAAATTTTGTTCGTTTTGAAATCATTTCAATTTGGAACAGGGTGGAAAATTCCTCTTCATGGAGCACGTCATAGATGACAGACTTTCACTGATTAAATTAGTTCAAGTTATCACTGGAAAACTGGGCATCTGGCAATTTTTGTATGATGGATGCAGAGCAGATAAAGATATTGAGATGGAATTGAGGAAAAGCGGATTCGGGGAGGTGGATGCAAAAAGATTCAGATTAGATTTGAAGGAAGGTGTTCCATTGATTGCTGTTTATTTTGTGGAGCCGCATTTGTATGGGGTTGCAACAACTAAGAAATAAATCATTTACGAATTAATTATTTAATCTATTTTATTTTTCTAAAAATTCCACTTTTAAATACAACCGAAGGCATGTCACAAGCTCCCTCTTTACTCCCCGCTTTATGGTTCCACCACCAATCCAAATCGTAAATTGTTTTTGATAAGCGCTGTAACTCTTGTGGATTTCTATCCACTTTCTCCCTAAAATCCTTTACTTTCCTAGAAAGGTCACAAAACCCTTGCCACGTCCCTCCCACCCTCACTTTGTACTTTCTCCTCCACTCAAAATACTTTTTGTACTCCGTCTCGTTCTCATCCAATCTTATCAAAAAGTTTGCGACATCTTTAGCTGATTCAAAATCTCTCACATCAATATACGAGTGGGGTGGTGCAAACCGAGAATAATCAGCTCCTCCATAAACCACCGGAACCATTCCGAGATCAAGTGCCCTCCAGAACTTCTCTGTTATATAATCGGTGCAGAGCGTATTCTCTCCTGCGAAGTAAAACTTGTATTTTGCCCCGAGATCTCTCCACCACTTTCTATTATCGCATGTCAGATTAAATCTGTGACAAAGCCGCAAATCATTTCTTCCACAAGCGCCATAAATATCAATAAGCATTATCCTTTTTAGATTGCGCAAGAACCTCTCCCTTCTCCCGGGCGTTTGGCAATTGGAAATAACTGCTGTCAATCCTCCACTCTTTCTACTAACAAATTCATCTAACCCCACACCATTCACATCATCTTCCCTTTCCTCATCCAACTTGAAGTAGTCTCCATACGGAGCAAAAATATCCGAATCTTTCCTATAAGTCATTGTCCAATTGAAGAGATTGTTGAAAGGCTTCAAGGATAAAAAGGAAAAGTAAAGGGCTTCCTGCTCGTAAAGAACCCAGAGCTGATCCTTCCGCCTTGTCTGTGGAAGGTCAGATCTATAAAATTAATTATGATCAACTTCCAATTTAAAGATCTCTTTAAATGCCATCTTACACATTTAGGAATACATCCTGATGGTACATAACGATTGCGGTGGCTCTTTCTAATTGTCCTCTGTCAAGTGTGATTTCCACTCCATCATGGCACGTCTTATCGAACTCTTTCCCCTTGAAAAGATGTTTCATTAAATCATCCCCATTAAAATAGTATTTGGACCACATTAGAATAACCACTTTTGTCTTTGTAGCACCCGGATAGTAGTAAAATACCCACATATAAATGAAGAAACATAACGATATGTATAAAATATGTTTAGTCCTTGGTGGCAGTAGCCTTTTGTTCAACTTCCACCACTGCATTATTCAAATTTTCTTAAATGATTGGGACTAAAAATTATGACATTTGTTCCCACTTTCTGAATCAAAGCCAATCAAAGCATGCATTCTTTTGAAATCTGTCGAGTCTCTTCTTCAGCATTGAAGTGAATTATGGATTATGATTATTATTTTAGTATTTCAACCGGAAAGAATTATGCTGTCATTTTTGCAAGCTATGAAGCAGAACTTGTTACTCCGCAAGTTTATAAGGCTGGGCTGACTAAACCGCAATTTTTCTATCTAATCTTAGCAGAGCTAGAGTATCTGCAGCTAGCCAAGAACAAAGACAAAAGTCTTGTGATTCAACAATTTGCCATTTTTATTATAACATTACTTGAATAAATTAACGAAAAATGAAAGCTTTTAACCAATTACATTATCATAATTAATATGTTCATCTTCATCAAGAATCATATCCGCCGCTTTCTCCGCTATTCCAAAAACGGCCGCGTGCAAATTAGTGTTTGTAATAAATGGCATTATTGAAGCATCGACAACTCTTAGTCTTTCTATTCCAATCACTCTAAGCTTCGAATCCACAACACGATTCATGCTGCAAGTACCCGCTGGATGATTCCCTGGGATAGTAGTTTGCCTGATATAACACCTCCAATACTTTTCCGAACGAAACGGAAGATAAGAACAAGCCGGAAGAGGCTCGTTAAAAATCCTCGCTCCCAATTTCCCATAAGTTCCCGTCCTCTCAAATATCTTTAAGGTTGCTTTCACCGCATCCAAAAAGACTACTTCATCTCTCGGGTCATCCAAATAATTAAAGTCGATTAGGGGCATTCCGTCAACATTCGAAGGGTCAAGTTTCACACTTCCTCGGCTCTTTTCCCTCCCCAAATATAAATTCATTATTACAGAAGTCTCCCAAGGAGCTACGTAATTATCTCTGAATTGAGGCAAGAGAGTCGTGACGGATGTCATGCAGAGGTGGATATCAGCCCAGTCTTTAAAACCTTCTTTGTTAGCCACTGATGAGCTAAGAAATGCTTGCCCTGCATACCCCGCAACGGAAGAATAAGGCCCCGTCCCAAACTTCAAGTATTGTTGGAACGTCGTAGGATTCAAGTCAGTTAAGGGGTTATACGAAAGCGATTTATTATTTAAAATTATGTGGATAGGAACGACCGGATGCTCCTGTAGATTTTGCCCTACAGGAAGCGCCTTTCTCAGTTTAATTTTTGCCGATTTTAAAACATCTCTTGGGCCAATTCCAGACCGCATTAGTAAAGTTGCAGAGCCATAAGCTCCAGAGCTTAATATCACTTCTTTATTTGCGAAAACAGTCTTCAAACCATCAGCTTTATATTCCACGCCCGCTGCATTCCCACTTTTATCAAAGAGCTAAAAAGAACCCGATTAGTTTTAATCTCTAATCATTTAACGGATTACTTACAAGCTTCGTTGCGTAAGCGTTTGTCACAATTCTCAGATTGCTCCTGGTCATTATCGGCTCCAGATAGCCCTTGTAAGAGCTGACGCGACGCCCAAATCGCCTCGCGAATTCCATTGGAGTGAAGCCTAATAATATTTAAATTAATTACTTTGCTTTTAACTTTAAAATAATTGACTTGCTTATTTGCTGAGGTCCATTCGGATCTTTTACATCAAAGCCTAATTCTTGTCCAGCCTCGAGCCAAGCTTCTCTGCCTGGTGCGAAGTGCTGGAAGCTAACTGGAATAGGTCCGTTAGACCCGTGATGGATGCTTGAAGGAAACTGCCCGAGGTAAGTCTCAACTTTCTTGAAATACTTGAGCATATTCGAATAATTCCAGCTTTCATCTCCAGTCACGTTCCCCCAGTTATTATAATCTTGCGGACTGCCCCGGTTAAATATGGAATAGTTAATTTGGCTAGTCCCGCCAAGGACTTTGCCGAGAGATACTCGGATCACCTAGTATTTAATTTAGCAAATTGAAATTAGTTTAATGAGTTTAATGGCTCGACTTACTCCTCCATTTATGCCGAGAGCAGCGTTCTTCTGTGGAACGTTAATTTTCGAGTCAAAATGAGACTGATTTTAATTATTTTATTTATTTTTAAAAGTGGAGTAATCGGTTTCCCCGATTCCCCTGAGGAGAATAGCTTTGATTTTATTATTGGTAAAAAAGTAATTGATTTGTTTTAAATTCTCACTAAATATTCTTTAAATGTCTTAAAGTTGGCGGAGGTACTGCAGGCTGTGTACTTTCGAATCGTTTGAGTGAAGATGGCCGTTACTCCGTGCTTCTCTTGGAGGCGGGTGGAGTCCCTCCTGAATTTATGAATATTCCTGGCCTTGCAAAGAGAAA
>JAHZMU010001863.1:0-38931 GCA_027743725.1 Rambutsinella grinnellia
AAATATCTTCACACCATTTCCCGCTCCAAGAAAGGGGACAAGTGAGACATTTTCATGCATAAGCTATTCCAATAAGACTAGTGTGAGAACATGAATGGGATGTTAGAAAAGATGTGAATACGGCACAGATGGTATTTTTTCTGGGCGTAGTACAATACTATTCATCACAAGTTAACCTGAAGTTAACCATCATATTTAACTAGTTTGTGTGCTCACAGTTCGCAGATAGGCGTGAGCTCTGGAAAAAATATCAGGTGTGGCTGATTTAATTAGTGCAGTTCCAGAGACTTGGGATTGTTATGAGTTAATGTGCATTTAATTATTGGATGTGAATGCACTTTAAACACAACGCTTTTAGTTCAAAGGTCACATACAAATCAAAATGACAAGTGTCGCAAGGGTCCTCAGTTACACTGCCTCAGTGGGGCTAATCTCTGCACTGATAATAATTGGTAACATTTTAAAAATGACAAATGATTGATTTTTGGAGTGCTAATTTTGGCTTGTTCTCCAGGATTATTTTATGTGCTTACGGATCAAGGCCAGAGGATAGATTTTGGATGGTGAGAGTGAAAAGTTAAATAAATTAAGGTGGGATAAATATCTAATCGAATGTATTTTGTTTTAGGTTCCTTACGGAAACCTCGCCTCACATGTGGGGCACGACTGGAGCGGGGCTGTCTGTAGCATTGTCTGTGGTTGGGGCTGCTATGTAAGTTATTTCACAACTGCTATTAAGAGAGTTATATAGGAAATGGGTTAACTTGTTTTCATTAATTAAAGGGGAATTCACACGACAGGAGTATCAATCCTTGGAGGGGGAGTCAAAGCGCCCAGGATTAAAACCAAGAATCTCATCTCTGTCATTTTCTGCGAAGCTGTGGCCATTTATGGATTAATCACTGCGATTGTATTGGCTGGTCTTATTGAGGTATAAAATTAATACCACGTTTTGATTTAAGCGAAGGATTGACAATAATTAAATCTTTTTTGCTCAACAGCCATTTTCGGAGTCATTGGCAGAGAAAAATTTCAGTCTCAAAGCTTCCAATTGGACAGGAGGATACCTTCTGTTTGCAGCAGGCTTGACGGTCGGATTGGTGAATTTGGTGTGTGGCGTTTGTGTCGGAATTGTCGGAAGTGGAGCAGCTTTAGCGGATGCTGCGAATCCTGCTCTGTTCGTGAAAATTCTAATTGTTGAAATTTTCGGAAGTGCAATCGGATTGTTTGGTCTCATCGTTGGAATCTATATCGTAAGGGAAACATACTTAAAGACGCAGATACAATAATTTGATACTTTCCGCATGTCTAACTATCCTTTAAATTTTAACAGACATCAAAGGTCAAAATGGGGGATAAGTAAAGTAAAGAAGATGGAAGACAAATACTAGTCAAAGTCGATTCATCATCTGTTAGTACTTCTTTCGACTGTTAAAGATTAAATCAAAAGAATTCAGTCAGACTGTTCAGTTGATTTTACTCATATTTGTGTCGAGTTGAGTTTCTTGATTGACTTGTAATTATATTAAGATTTTAGATATCCTACCATAAAGGACAAAATACCATTCAGATTTCAACTCAAGAAATCTTTCATTTTCAGTTGAAGTAGTAAAAATAGAGAACCATATAAAAATAGTGTGATATTGTTTAGTAGTATTAGGAATGGGTATGCAGTCTCCACTATTCGTTTCAAGATCCTGATTTTTTGTGATGTTATCTAATATTATGAAGGATACTGTAAAAGTAACAATAAGGCACATTCCACTTCGGAAGTGGCACTTCCACAAATGTTTTACGGTCAACCAAGTCGTTTTTCTTCTACTAGTTTTCAATCATTATGTTTTTAGCCGAAGAATATCAGTAAATGTAAATACTTAATCTAAATAACCAGTATACTGTTTGTTGATCATGTAAATAAATGTATGAGAGAGTAAGATGATAGAAATTTAGAATCTAATATGAATAAAATCATTGATCGACATAATTTCAGTGACTATCATCAGCTATATTGTAGCTTTTTATTCGAACGTCGAGCACTGGGCCTATTTGTTGCTGCAAGGAAAAGTTTTTGTGCTGATATTAAATACACTAGTTTATCATATATCATAAGAATAAATTTATTAGTTCTTCCTTCTCGGTTTAATATTTTGCAAAATGGGGTCATACTCTGCTTTATTCCCCCCTGGATTGTCCTTTTCCTCAGCTAGTTTCTTTTCCAATTTGGCGAACTCTGCATCAGCAACTTTCTCATGTTCGGGAACAATTTGTTCTACTCCGAGGACCTGAATCAAGTGCAAATTATCATTAAATCAAGGCAAAGACAACCTTACTAAACCTTTTAGTTTTTTGACTTACTTCCGGGATATAAAACTGTAGCATATTTTGTACCCCATTCTTCAAAGTGACTACGGAACTCGGGCAAGAGCTGCAAGATCCTTGCATTATTAAATAAACTATTCCGTCTTTAAATTCCTGTTAAAAGATCCATGTCATTAGTGAGCTAATATCGCGTAATGAATGAGTCACTGCATCACTTACAACAAATTGAATATCACCACCATCCTCTTGAACGGTCGGCCTTATTCGACTATCCAAAAGTTCCTTGATTAACAAAATAGTTTCATCCTCCTCTTCGTCTGGAGTATCTGCAAAGGCAAGGAATAATTATCAATTACTTGCAGAATCTTTACAAGTTGCACACGATTTCGTTTTAATTACCCGAAGCTCTTGCAGCCTCCTCCTTCGACTCTGTTACGACCGGTAAACCACTCGCAAAGAAGTCCATTATTGTCGCAAATATTTCCGGCTTCAAAAGTTTCCACTCGACCTCCTCATCCATTCTCGTAACGGTTATGTAGTCAGTCCCAAAAAAAATTGCTTTCACCCCTTCTATTCTGAACAGCATTTTAGCCAGTGTTGAATTCGCTGCGGATGCAGGTGTAGGAAAGTCCATTGTCCCTTTCTCTAAAACCTTTAAACCAATACTCATTACAGTTTCCAACCTTTTATAGTCAGAATACTTTCTCCAAATAAAATATCACCTGTGTTCCAGGGTAAAACTTTAAACTATTTGGATTCGGCGTATCTTGCGTCTTGATAAACATCGATCTGGATGGGATCCTAAGCAAATTACTTCTCAAACTGTGCGCAACTGTCTTCGAATAAAAATCATTTGCAACCCCGTCCTTCCGACCCAATCCCCATGTGGAGTAATTCTGCACTCTGGATGATTGACCTTCGTCAAGACGTTGTCGGAGGGCGTCATTATTACAGCAACTTGGAACCTTATATTTGACTTGTGACCTTCAAAAAAAAGTCAATGACAAATGGCAAATTTGTTAACTCATAATTGATAACGGCCATTAAAACTGTTTTAAATACCTTAACCCATTCAAAAGACGCCAGCTATTTCGACTCAACATCATGTATTTACCAACACTGTTGACTGTTCAGGATAACTCTATCGCAGGAATCACAACAAAGCAGGAACGCACAAGACGCACGTGGGCTAACACGTGACAAGGTTAACTAATGTATGAAATATAAACTAAATACGTTCTCTCGACTGTCCAAAAATTCCTGACCGTTTAAATTCTTGTTGATAACGGAGCAGGAGATGATAACTCGGATAGTTTATGCTTTTTACGCAGAAAGAAAACCAGATGAGCTCAAAACAAAAACAAAAATTAGATGACATGCAGGGGCGAGCAAAGACGGGAGACGCGTTCAATTTCATCTTTGTTGTGCTGAAAGCTTTTTCATGCAAAAAATAAATCACGATGAAAATGACTAAATTCACTATGTCCACCTACTGCAATCAATTATTCGATTGACTTTATTCATTTAATTGATAAGCTGTTTCAAACAATCTATCCATGTTTCGAATTGAAATCTACCATGAAACCATTCCAATGCTGATGCTTCTTGAAAATTAAATATCCAGTTCGGTAATAGTAAAATGATATAAATTACATAATCGATTTGTTAATAAAATATTAAAGCTACTACATTACTTGGCCACCTAGCATAGAGCGAATTATATTTCCGATTGGTCTGAAAATAAAAAACGGTATTCATTATTCAATCATATTTTGAGAGAAAAAACTAAGAAAATGCTTTGATTTTTAATTAAACTCACGTATTTAATACTGCTTGTGGTAAGTTCAAGATATGCTCGGGAATCTTGTTTCCAGTTAAGAATTGGCTGAACTCGTCGGAAAAGTGGTTGCAATTATGTTCAAACAGGCTATACGTATCTGCCTTGAAAGTGGATTCGGCAAGCTCGGTCAAGTATTCTGTAACTAGAGCCTCGGGGATTTCTGTAGGGCCTAAATCCAGGACTTGTAGGGGCTGGCCTAAAATTGTGGATCCCTGAAACATAAATAGCATTTTTGTTATGTCAAAATTTAAATTAATACACTTTTTAAAACGATTTGAACAACCTACCGGGCTACAATAGCTGACGCCACTTGTGCTCATATTTCCAACAACACCTGCCCCCGAAGTCGACACGGGACCACCACCTCCAAAGAAATATTCCTTGCCGTAAATTACAATCCCCGTATGCCAAATCCCATCCAGTTGCATTCCTATAAAAACAAGTTTTCAGATTCCATATTCATTTTTATACTGAATAATTTGACGTTAACTTACCAATTAATGACTGTGATAATAACCGTGCCATCCCCTGCGTCAAATCGTATACATATAGTTGAACTGGAGGCATGTTGAATTGATTGTCTTCAGATTAGACTCGAATGGATTCGATTAATTTCCTTCGTACTTGCGAATCTCAAAGATATGTGACGGTTTAAACTGATCTTCCTTATGGCAGTTAATCTCTTATTAGTCTCTCAAGATATCAGCAGTCAGCAGACACTTTGAAGACTTACGAATATTTCTGCAATAACAGTTAAATCATCTTTTAAGATGTAGTCATCAAAGTGAATAGAACCCTACTAAACTTGGATGGATAGCAAATCGAAATGTTGGTGTCATCGTCAAATGACTTGACAAAAATAAACACACGTGAGTATTCACAACTCTAAACTGCACTACTATCTATTCGGGAAAAATCTCGAACACTCAAGCTTATTTATTTAATTAGAAACTTTTAACTTGCTTCCCGACACCCCTTCTTTAAATTATCAATCATAATATCTTAAAAATCGAAGCGATTTTCTGCAAATCATCTTCCTATCTTCCCTTCATTATCGCCCACATACAGTTATATGAATGAATCTGAATCGATGATTGCTTTGCCTGAATGCTTCGCAATCTAGCTTTTGCTACTTTGCGACTTATACGACAAGCACGTGTGAATAACCACATTCTGATAACATCCCCAGTTCTCTTATCAGGATAACCTTTATTGACTCACCTGTGCGCACTGGCCGGGTTCCATCGGATGTCGGATCAAAATATTTTACATTGATCACTGATTAACCATTAACAAGCAACTGAAAATGACTCCATTTAAAAGAAGATGGTTATTTTAATTTAATGTCTTGCAAAGTAAAATATTGACTAGTAATTTTAGGTAATTAATTAATCTCGCTGAGATTATCTCGGCCTGGGTTTTGTGACTATCGACGAGCTTTTGTGTAGATCCGGATGATCAGCAGTTTTCACGTCCACGTATAAATAAAATCAGCTGGTTTTTGTGATGTTTTTCGTGAGAATATTTTATGCCGTCTCGAAGCGAGATTCTCACTAGATTTCTTAAAATTCCTCAAATCCAAGTGCATTAAATTTAATCAATTTTTAATCAAAGATAGTCACCTTAAATAAAAATCAATACTTAAACAAATGTAACCGCATCGAGACAAAATCATTCATTCTTCAATCCTAGAAGAACCTTTCGAGTCCTTTGACAGGACCTGTCAGACAGGTAACCGTGTTTTTAACAGAGGTCTTAATCTTAATCTACTATTTAATCTTAAATACTCGTTCCTGCTTCATTTATTAGCTAATCATGGCTGACGAAATACGCCGTACCCTCCACCAAATCCTGCAAAAGACTGATGGCCTATACGGAATCATCCTTACTGACCGGGATGGAGTGACAATCATCAAAGCCCATTTGGAACCTCCATCTCATCATCAGCAAGATCCCGGAGCTGAAACATTTCCAGAATCCACACTTCGACTCAATTTCCTCGCGATATTTGGAACTGCGACAGAACAAGCGAGCAAACTTGGGATGGGGAAGAATGACAAAATTATAACAATTTATCAGAAATATCAAGTCATACAATTTAACAAATTGCCAGTAGTCGTCACTCTCATTGCAAAGAAGGATGCAAATACTGGTTACTTGTTGACCGCAATGGATCAAGTTCTGAGCCCTTTGGTGAACGAAATTAAGAAAGATGTAATTGCTTATTATCATAATCATTTGTTAAATACGGGAGATATGTAGATAACCAATTAGATAAGTTACGATGTTTTAGGAACGTTTTACATATTTACATATTATTTCTCAATAAATCTCTCATTTTTTTTCAACCGAAATGCAAATTCCCGAATGCCAAATCCATAAATTAAGGAGACAAGAGTCGGAGACTCTAGCGCATTCATGAAAACCAAGCACCGCATACTTCCATCCAATCATCAACTCAATCATAAATTCGCTTGTCTAAATTGCCAAAAGTTTCCGAACCTCGCATTTTACAAAAAGCTATCGGGCAAACCCTGATTTACCTTACCTCCTTTTTGGTTTTAATTTTTCCATTCATATCATTCCAATCATATTCCTATTAATTTTTGCATAATTGCTCAACCCTCATGTTCTTCTCAATCTCTTTTTCATATAAACTCTGAATATTAAATTACCCAAATTTCATAAGCCATTCAATCATTAGTATTCAAAGATGCCAAATGCTCTAGAAAAATTCTACGAATCATTCTAGTTCAATACACCATTCATTCTTCTCATTCTCATGATTACTCATTCACCACGCTTGACGCTACCAAAAACAAACATCGGCTTCTTCTCTTCATTTCACAACTGCACCCAAAGCCTCATAAAGCCCATCTTCCTCATGAAAAAAAAATCAAGGATAATCACATCTCTGCAGAGAGCCGTCGCCCCCTCACGATCCAAACCATATAAAAGTCTCCTCCATCATAAGTAACAAGGAAGCTTATAACCAACCCATAACATTGATGTTAGCCTAACATGTTCTAACATGTGAATGATATGGGATGACTAGCAAAAGTTTTGCAAGCTGCATGTTATTCGATGATGATGAAAACATTTCACAACTTCCTTTGCATGCTCTCGGTTATCATTAGAAGGATATGATAACCAAGCAGGGTTATATAGGAAGTATAAGGCCCTAAAAGAAAAGGCAAGTCTTGAGAGAAAACGGAGCGAAGAAGGAGACGTAATGGCCAGGCCAGGGTATCAACACCTGAGCTTTGTAGAACTTTTAATTAATTAGATAATTAACCTCTTCCTTTAAGTTAAATTGTGGGGATCTCAGTTTAAGAAAATCTTCTCGAAACCATCTCTCTTTATAAGGCTTATCATTAGGTTATCTTTCTCTCTTTTTTTCTGAACGAAAACGACTTTTTTTTAATTAAGGGAACCAGGAACGTAGTTAAGTTGGAGGAGATAAGTAGGAAGCAATAAGATTAAGTTAATTTCAGCTCTTGAAAGTTATCGGTTATCTCAGATTATCTGGAAAGTTTCCTTTCTAGTGGATTGTGCCTGATTTTCGTTCTAAATTTTTGTGGTAAGAATGTGATTTTTAATGTTTAGGGAATGAATGATTAATGATTGGATTATTTTAAGGCTTCTTCAATTGGCGTATTGATCTAATTCAGCGACTTTGGAACTGGAACGAAGTTGGAAACATTAGCTGATTATCTTCAGGATTTGCAGTTGAGGTTCCGGAAGCCGTAGTCTATGTCTGGTAGTTTTTAAGTCAGTTTTGGAACCTTCCAAGAACTGGAATTGGAACCCTTTTTTTCTAGGCGTTTGCCTTAAGTTCCAAATAAGTTAAGGATTTTTTCGAGTGTTGTGATCTGATTAGGAGTTTGAGACGTTTTGTGAGAGTTGTGAACAGTGAAGGAGAAAAGTGAAGGTGGAAGGTGTGGACTTGAATTGTGGTGCTGGACAGGACCTTTTCCAGACCAACGTTCGAGTTTCTTCGCTTCTGCTCTACTTATTCGTAAGAAATCATAACTTGGAGCCTCCAAGTTGGAGGATGGGATGATTGGAATTCGTTATTTATATTAAAATTGGATATTTTAGAAAACATCTAATCGCAACTTCATCTCAACGAATGGATTAAGATCACTCAAAAACCGGAAGATCCCACCCCAACTGAATCCATTGCTTGCTTAGTGTAATTTCTACTGCTCGCTCAATATTGTTGGCTATATTCAACTCGTTTACGAGGTAAGTTGGTAATTCCAACTTGGAATTAAAATTAAAAAGGTTAATTAAGTGAAATTTGTAGTCTTATTCGTTTGGTTTGTTTAGTTTGCAGTGCCCTTAACTAAACCAAATACATCTGTCAGCATTTCCACTCACTGAGTGAATCGTGAAGCCTTCTTGTTTTGCTCTCACCTACGTCATTAGCATTAAATTTGGAGCACAACTTTAAGAGAACGAGCGAAACGATTTCGAATTTTGTGTATAAAAATGATTCAACTGCAGTAATACTGAATTCGGTTGAATTCAGGTAAGGCATAAATTGATTATTTTGTGGGTTTTGATTTGGCATTTGGCATATTTGCTGAATAACGTGTGATATTTATTATTTGCAGGAACAATAGAAAAGGTGAAGACAATAATCTATTCATCTACCTAAAGCCCGATTGTGGCCAGTCCTCTGGGGGAACACTGAACGTTCTTCAAGAAGGACTTGCACTATCAATCAAACCAACATTTAAGCCATGGAACCCCCGCCAGACCTCCAGTGATCCCATACTGACGGGGACTTCACTGAAACATGTAAAGTGCAACTTTGCTCACCTTACTGTGGTGAAGCTCTGTTGGAGAGGAAGATCAACCGCAGTATAGGGGAGGAAAACATTGAAATTAATAATAGTTTTTTTCTGCGGCAACATATTCTCATCTTAACTGACAACGACAACCTGAAATAACCTGTGTCAAGAAAGTAGGACGTCGACAGGTTCATTTTTCTTATAACGACTTCGACACAGAAACGAAAGCAGTGGTTTCTCCATTCAACAAAATTACAAAGCAAGGACGCGGCTTAATTACAAGCTCATTGTAATATGCCATTTCGTAAAAACAAAGCAACCTTTTCACCTTAAAAAAATAAATATTGATTTCGATTCGGCTACAACAAGGATAAACGGAGGTGGGATAGGCAACTTCCCATTTTCACCAAATTTTTTAACATAATGAAGGAAGAATGAGAGTGGAAAACTGTGGGGACCTTCTTTTGGAACCCAACTTACTTCGTCAGCAGCCCTCTGTAACAAATTCGTCTCAGTTGAATCAAACCAAGAACGGTCAATTTTCGGAGCTTAATCAGCTAGAGGTCTCGGTCATTGGTTGCAAGCTTGAAGAGTTCATTCTGGAAGGTGGAAGTGAGGAGCAAGGCGTCTTTGGTTTCACTCTCAACCAAGAAGAATGGTCTCTTTTCAATAAATCTCACCTGGGTAGGTCTAAATTGAGATAGTTATTAATAGTTGGTTGTGTCGTTTGTAAACGTTTGTGTGACAATGTATTTTTTAAATTCTTGTAGCTGATCTAGAACCATATGAGCGTAGGAAAATGTGCAGTCTTCCAAAATCGTTCACCCCATTTACGTCAGTGAGTGTCGGGGAGGACGGTTTGGAATGCGATCGGAATGTGAATGAAAATGCCTCTAACTCGATTTCGCTCCGAAAATGTGAATCGTTGAATCCAACACCATCCCAATACCTGTTGAATGGAAACGAGCCAAATAACAACAACATTACCCATCCTTCATCTCTTAATAAGATGATGCTCCTCCAAAAATCTCACGATGGATTTCAGGTATGAATTAATCAATGGAATGAATCTTATAAATTCCAAACATCTTATAAGACCAAATTATTTATTGAAATATTTTTGCATTATAGGAGGATGAGAAAGAAAACTGGCTAAGCGATGAAGGATGGAACCAAAAACCTGAGACATCAATCTCAAGCATGGGTTTAACCGAGTCTTCTCTTGCTGGCTCTGGCGCTGTTGGAGACACAGTACGAAAGGAGGAATCATTAATATGGGCTCCTGACACTGCAATCCAGCAGCAAGTTGGTCTCCATCAAACCGACTTTAAAGAAGCGGAACTAGAAGTAGACTTCCTACCACCATCAGCTCGATACCCACTTCCCCACACACAAGTTGTCGATACGATTGGTTCCCACCCTAATCCAATTATCAGTTGTGCAGCAGACCAAGTCCATTGCCACCAGCATCAAGACCTCTCCACAACCCAACAGACATGTTTCCCTTCGACTATCTACAACTTTCATCATTCAGTTGATCCAATGTGTTACGCCGAGTGTTACGATAAGTGGAACTCCACTGCCGCTTCATTATGCGAGAATGGAGGAAAGGATGGGACTAGGACTCCCGTCTATTATCCAAATGTTCTTGCGATGAACGGCATCCCTCTACAATCCCAACAGGCGATGGCTTTGCCCGCTGAATCTCGCTTTGCTGGCTACACAAATTATGGACGACGGCAGACAGAAGACGTAACAACTGATCCTTCGACTGCACGGGCTGCTGAAGAAGGAAACACGCTGAGCACGTTTCTTTCAAAGTTTGACGATAAAGTTGCGGCGATTTGGGGGCAACCAGGGAGAAGTGCTTTGGGGACGGGGATGAATGGCTATTTGAGTGTTGATGGTTGTATTTCTACCGCTAGTACACCAATGGGGAGTAATCCGTGGGGCAGTCCAAGTTCTGACATTTCTACTACAATTCATGGAGCATCATCCTCTCAACTTGACTACACTTGTATTCAACAACAGCAAATGAAACAGATGTCAATGGCTGCAGACGCGCTCCTTGCCGGCGGTTACGGTTTCCATCACCAGAATAATGATCTTGGCTATCATCAACATGATCAAAAAGCTCCTCATCATCAGTCAGGAAGCCTTTCCATTGGGGACTTGACCATTTCCCCTTCAAAAGGAAACTATAACATTATGCACTCAATGAAGCAATACTTTGGCACAGCTCCCCCAGAAGGTGAATACCACATTATTAAACGAAGCGAAGCAACTTCCTCATTCGAAGAACTGCAAATTAGTCTCGCTCTCATCAATCATGATCAGGACAACGCTGGATTTATCTCGTTTAAAATTCCAGAGTCGACGGATGATAAGAAGCGTAGGGGAGAAGGCGAGATCGATTTGGACACAATGACGAAAGCGTTAGACTCGATTGATGCAGAAGGGAATGAGGCAGACGAAGAGTGGGAGATTGTGGAAGCGTGTAATAAAGAGAAGGCACATGGATACGATAGCGAAGACCTGCTGAGCAGTTGGAAGACTCATTTCCGAACAATTGAGCAAGTAGAGACGATCGCATCTGTCAAAGGAGTTGATCTTCTCGAGTCCCCTATTACTACAATCTCAGCTCATCAAATCAACCATAACTTACCAGAATACCGACTTTTCGACTTGGATATGATTGAAGGAGAATACAAAGTGTTTAATCGACCGGGCCAGACGCTGTTCCCCATCAAGTATAAGGTGTGCAGGGAGAACGATAAAGGAAATCAAACTGAGGATCCGGGCATTGATCTTAGCTTTTCCGGGATGGCGGAAACGTATGCAAAACATGCTATTACGGAATGGGCTAATTATATGTCAGCACCACCCTTTGAGTTTAATCATGGAGGGACGTTGGGAAACTTGCCGAGGAGTGTGACACCAACGGTTTGTGACCAGAGGACAACAGCAACAGCGCCGTATGTTTATGACGGGGATGGAATGGATTATCCGTATGGAGATTGGTATAATGTAAGTTAATAGTTAAATGTAATTAAAAATTAATGTTAGTTAGCTAGGCAGTTAAAAAAATGGTGACCGATGCTGTGCTGACATCAGTCGATGTGTTGTTCCGACCTTGTTCCAGGGGAGCGCTAACTTCTCTCCTTTCATACAACACGAAGCTGATATTTATGAGCTCGGCTTATATGTATTGGGGAATGGGGTATTTAAAATATGGAAATGGGTTTTGATTTTGAATGCGTTTATTGAATTGACCTATGACCGAGAGGGAATAGTAGGGGTGCATGATTAGGAGATGGGGTGGTTTTGGAGGGGCGTATGCATTAATTTTTAATTAAATAATATTTTTTTTGACTTATAGTTGTCGAAAGGATTCGAATACACTGGAATGTGGGGTGAGTGGATGGGAGGGGATCAGAGTTCGAGTAATACCTTACTCCCGATGAGCGGAAGTGGAGGAGAGTACTGCGACAGCGGAGTTGGGGGTGTTGGTTCACGAAGCGACTTTTATGATGACATGCTGGGCGAATATGAAGGTGATGGGGGAGAGTATTACGAGAATTTTGGGGGAGTTGGGTTCGCCTTTCCCGGTTTTGTTGGGGGTTTAGAGTCGGACGCGGATTATGGACAGTTTCAGGATTTAAGTGGGCTGACAGGAGAGGGGAGTATTTCGGGGAAGCATGGGAAGTCGAGTAAAAGGAAGTAAGTTTGGAGAAAGTGAAAGTGGAGAGATAAGGAATGCTATAAGGAATGGTTATCTAATTTTTGTGAATGTTTTTTTTAGCAAAACCAGATTGAGACCTTGTAAATATTTCTTCATGGAGGGATCTTGTCGACGTGGGAATGACTGTAAATTTTCACATGACTCGGTGACCTGCCGATATTGGGCGGAAGGGTCGTGTCTAAAGGGTCAAACTTGTCCTTATGTGCATGCCAACTTGGATTTACTGTGCAGGAAGAAATTGAGCGGTCAGGATGAATATGGGATTGGAACGAATGGAACTGAAAAACAATACCATCTGGAATCAGAAACAGATTTTCCAGCTCTTTCTAGTACAAAGAACGCAATGGTGAGTAAAGTTGTGCTAATTAAGTATATGTATGTAAAGCGATGTGACGTTAATAAACTCTTCTTGACTTTCTTCTTAGTTATCTAGTCGTCAACCAATGACTCTTGGATTCACATCCTCTCTTGTCGGGGAGGGAATCCGGCGTCTTGAAGATTCTCTGGAGAGTCTAACTGTCTTCACAGACAGTAATAGTTCCGTTGTGGACGAGGAAGTAACGGAAACGCGGCGATTATTCTTGTTCGAACGACTCCGATCATCTCCAGTGTCAGCAGGTCGATCTGATGGTGTTCCTGCAGTTGTTACAACGAAAGAGAAGCCGAGTAAGAAACACAACGGGAATTATCATCATCAACGATTAGGAGATGCTGCTGACAACTGGCTGGATATTAGTAACCGGACTCTGAGCAAGAGTAAGAGTGTGGGCGATGCAAATTGCTCTACTGTAAATTCCTTGTGGGCACGTCACCAATCAGTTACACGAAGCAATAGTCACAATTCTGCAACCGGAATGTCCCTTGGTATCCCCGTAAAGGAGAAGAGGAAAAAGAAGAAACACTAAAAAAATAATAGGAGTAGTATTATTAAGATTTTGTTGATAGGAGAATTTTTTCCTAATGGATTGGCTTCCTTTTTCTTGTATAAATATAATTGGTTTAATGGAATATGGCTTTTGGCTCAGATTTAACTACTGCACTTAAGTATTTCATCTTTTTTTTGCTAATTGTAAATTTAAATTATACTTTTTTTCTCCAAATCAAATAATTCTGGCCAGTATATAATGTGAATTATTTAAACTTGAAATCTTTTAATCCTTTTTCGTTAGGCATAGTTTAGTGAGAGGAAGGAGATGGTTAAAAATTGTTTTTTTTTTCTCAAGAGGAGGATGATTTCAAAAGGGAAAAGAATATTAACAAGAATTTTATTAACTTTAACTAGACTAATGAAGGAAGCTCTTGTTAATATCTACCTACATACCTTTTAACACTAGATAATTATAAAGAAAGAATAATTAGCTTGTGAAGAAAAGATGTGTCCTCCTCCCTATAACACTCCCCCTGGCTTGTAATAAGCTCTAAAGTAATGAACTCTAAACTATCTACTTTTACCTTTAAACAATTTCATCATCAAATAAAAAAAAGTTAGAAATTTTGAAGGTTAGGGTGTGCGTGAAAGATTAAATTGGGTTGGTTCTAAATTGGCATTAGGGAGGAGTTATAAATACCTTCGTTCCCTTCGGATTTAACTATGGTATGAAAGATTATATGAGAGGAAAAAAAGTATAAAAGTGGAAAAATATTAATTGATAGGTGAAATAAAATATGGTACGAAGCTGGATGTGATTATAGAGAAAGGATTAAGCTGCTGTGTATGAAATTTAAAAAAAGTAGTTTTAGGCCGAAGGAAGAAGATAGTTAGGTCTTGAGTTGAAATTTTTTTCGTTGGGGCTGATATTCTTTGTCAGTATTTTTCATCAGCCTTTGTGGAGGATTTTTTGGAGATGTTTTTAGATCCTCTGAGATTTCGGGAGTTTTTTTTTCAGTGGAAAAAGTACGAACTTTTTGAATGAAAGTGATATGGAATGAGTTGTGTAAAGAGGAATTTAAAAAGGAGTCTCCTGATGAATTTTTTTGTTCGGGAGAGGAAATATTAGTTAAGAAAAAATTATTGGTCAATTTAAAAAAATATTATGAAGACTAAAAGTTGTATTGACACTTTATAACTTCCGGAGTGACATAGGTCATTAAGAAGTGAAAAGATGTCACATTGGGACATATTAATTTGAACCTTTTTCTTCTAAAGATAACCTTTTTTGTTCAAAAAAAACTTAAATTTAAGATGCGCCATTTGTTGCAGATGTTTGTGAGGTTGCAATAATGAATGGCAGCATAAAATCTATAGAATTTAGTAATACAATTTAAGAATGAATTATTGTGTTACTTTATAATTTTTGGTGCAAAAAAATAAACATCAGTTTTTGCTAAAAGATCGCGCGCGCGGATGAGAAAAGTATTTGTAAAACGCTCGATGATTAGAAAAGAAAAAATTGTTGTATTTTTTGTTCCCATTTGAATTGTGGGAAGATTTTTTGTGTAAAGAAAAAAATAATTTGATTGTAAATTTTTGGATTGAGCGATTTCGATGGACTTTTCTGGCAAGACATTAGATAAGTTTATGAGAATTGGATTGTTGATTTAAAAAAAAGAGTCATGATGAAATATGTGGGGAGGAAAAAATAAAAATGTCTTGCGAAACAAATCATGTTTGAATGAATTATTTTTAAATGCATATTTTCGATATTAATTCTCTTTATTTTCTCGTCTTATAATAATAAATAGCTTTCTAACTGGATTTTTAGTAGTCAGCCGTTAATCACACTTATTAGTGTAGGTAAAACAGTGTGAATTTAAGAGAAATGGCACTTGTCCCGATATAATTTCTTATCACCTTTTTATCTTCTATTAGAATCTTCAGATTCTTTAACTAGAGAGGCAAGTAAATGGGTTAAAAATTACGATTTTTCTAATCCGGATGACAATTGACAAGAGCAAAATGGCTGAGTTATTACTAGACAAATCCTAAATATTTTTTACTATAGCTTATTATACATCGCATTACTTTAAATGACTTATAATAGGGCACACGTTATAGAAAGTTCAGTAAGTCCATTCACCACTTATCTAACTATGACTGACTAAAAACTGTACAAATAATCAAAAGCAATTAAACTCGAAGGACACGGCACGGTTTTTAAAAAGTATGAAACGGAAGAGTCTTTTTGAGTCAACTTTCCTTCTTATCTAAAAGCTAAATTAGTCTATTTACATAAAATCTCTTGTTATCCACTTAAAAAATCTGCACAAAAAATTATAAATAAGTGCAAGGTACTTATCAACCGCTTATCATTACTCCAAGCAGTTTTTTTAAAATTATATGATCTTGCAGAGAGCTTGAGAATGTCACAACAATTTCATAGCAGCCTAAACATCTCAACAGCTCCTTTTTGTTGCTTCCTTTGCGGCTACAATAAGTGGAGTTAGGCTCGTTAAAGGCCTTGCCTTTAAGAGGAATCTATGCCTAAGTAGCTCCGAAGCCGTTTGCCTCACGTCAACATCCACTTCTAAACAAGCGTCTAAAAAGTCTTGGAACTCTTGAGTCAATTTGTCATGATCTTTGATCTCGGGCTTTCCATTTGTTGCTATCAGGTAGAGGGCCTAAAAATGATATTAATGAGTTTAATTTTTTAATTCATTAATTAATTTTAATTCATCTTTATAACAGTTTGAAGCTTGCCTTCAGGGGATTTTCTGATAAGTATGGTGGTTCGCCTTCAATCATCTCAATCGCCATAATTCCTAACGACCACACATCAACTTTTGGTCCGTATTGTTTTCTGGTGACAACCTGAAAAATTGAAATTTTTACTTTCACTTAAAATCAATCAATCTTAATGAGATGGTGTAAAAGAACTCGCTCGGACATGGGAACAGATCCTGCATACTGATTAATAGTCAGTGATTGCTGTTAAGTTGAAGTTTATTACCTCAGGAGCCATCCAATAAGGCGTGCCGACCATTGTCGTCCTCTTATTTTGTTCCGGACTTATTTGTGCACAGAACCCAAAGTCAGCTAAAAAAATACAAATTCATTTTACTTTCTTTCCTTTCAACTCGTCAATTTAAAACTTACTTAATTTAACCGAGCCATCCATCCCGAGAAGGATATTGTCTGACTTGATGTCTCGATGAATGACTTGGTTTGCATGGAGGAACTCTAAAGCTTGCAATACTTCCCTGCTAACTGCGGCTATTTGTCCTTCATCCATGCACGTTTCGGTCACAACGTCTGTTAGACTTCCACCAGGTAAATATTCCATAACCACCTTCAAAAAGCAAAGAGAAAAAATCAGCAAAATAGTCCATTAAACTTTAAATCAATTGCTTTCATTTTTTTACCCATAGCTCATCTCCAACCAAATAAGAATCCAAATAATTGACAACATTCGGATGCTTATTCTGTCGCATTACTAAAATCTCATTGATAATTAACTCCTTCTTAGGCTGCTGTTTAAGATTCATCGTTTTAATCGCCACTTGCTGCGCTGTCGAAGCCTCCAAAGCTGTATAAACGGTGCCACTCGCGCCTTGCCCAATCTTCTCCAATTTTGTATACTTCTTGTTCGGATCGCCAATACTAACAATTCCCCTTAATTTAGCGTAGATCTCTTCATCACTCATCTTTTTCCTCTTTTGCCTCTCAATCCTCTCATTACTTAGGCCAATGCTTTGTTGCGGTGATGTGACCAATGATGGTTGCGTTGGAGTGTGTTGATCTACAGGTAATGATGGTGGGGGTTGACTACCCACAGGCGATCTTTGGATTGGTGGTCCGACTACGGCTGTATTGCAATTCTTATCTACGAGTGGACCATTAGGCGCTGGGAAAGGGGTTTCGAACTCGTCAATCGGTTTTGTATAAATTGATTTCGTCCTCTCGGGTCTGGCTGCGACTGGTGGCGGTGGCGGCGTATAATAATGGTGGTCTGGACTTGAATGTGAATGCGGTTTGATTGGGGGTAGATGATGATGCACAGTATGATTAGGGACTGACAATGAGGCATGGTCGTGATCATCGAGATCCTTCCCGGATGGCGTCTCAGGCGTTGTCGGTGGAGAACTGGAGGGATGACTGCCAGAAGTTGGTGTGCGGCTGCTATTGCATTCTGGAAAAGAGGAGAAAGCTTCAAAAATTTGCAAGAAACACTTTTAAATTTAAACTCACCACTATTAGGTTTAACTGCCGTCATATACTTCGGCTCTTGCTTGTTGTTCGCCTTCGCCTCGAACCATTTTAGGACGTCTATAACCGCCTGGGGATTATTCTTTTGTTCTTGCTTGGAAATATTCGAGCTATGCAGTATCGCCCTCCATTCATCCGGCATTCCCTGTAAAACAATTTGGATAAAATAAACCCTTTCCTACTAAACATTCAACTAACTTCTACTCTAACTAATTTAATACCATCAGTACAACACGACACCAGACAATAGCTTTAAAAAATTATCTCCGCTTTTATAAAGAAAATTAAGCAAACTCTGGAAAGCTTTCTCTGTGCAGCCAGGACCGTTCTAGTGGAGGGATTAGGGTGGCAAAAAATAACTTTACACAGGTCACAGGACCAAATTAAACATTAGCTTTTTTCATACGAAATAATAGCTTCTTATTTAAGAAATTTAGCTTATCCTTTCAACTTACTTTCAGTGGCTGATTTAGCATTTTTTGGCAATGCATTGCATGGAATATAAGTAAAATAAATTGTTTCAAATTAATTTAGTTTTGATTTTTTTAAAAGAAGACAGAAGAACTGTCACCGGCTTGTCTCGCAGGATTTTAAAGAAATCTTAGCACAATTTAACTATAAACCACGTGGAGTATTTTGACCTTTTCAAAAACCCAAAATTAATAGCTCATTACCGTAAACTCTCCCGTAATAGGATCAAATCCTACATGAACGGTATGTTCGAAATTGGTGGGATGGGAGATATTGAGCTTATCCATTTGTGCGTCAAGGCCTTTCTTCGTTTTCGTTTTACTTTTCGAACTCTTCTTCTTCTCATTCTCCGGCTCTTTTGGGAGAGGTCGGAGATCTACTGGTACAATGCTATTTGGATCTGGTCTGTAAGAGAAAAAAACTATTTAGCTTACGAAGAAGACAGGATTTAGAATTTCCTCCTAAATTTTTTAGACTTTAACTACCTATTGCTCGTGAGTCGGACCGGAGGCGCTGGTGGCTTGTCTTCGTCGTCCATTGACATCATCTTGAATGTGATAGGAGATATGATGTAAGATGAACTCTAGAAAAACAACGGGAGTGTTACACTCTTGAAGAAATTATCACTCGAGTAATAAGTGCAAAAATTGCACTTCCAACTTTTTCAGCCAAGAATAGCTTATCGTGTGACATCCTATAAGAGATGATATGTATTATACTTTGTCTATAAGAGAAAATTGCAAAGGAAATTGAGCACATCGGGGACACCCATTCCGTATCATTTACACTATTTTAAACTTAAATTCGCCAAAACTATTGAACTGAGATGGAAAGTGTAACCCTGTCTCTTTCAAACGATTTAAATAAAAATAAACAAAATTTATTTCAGTTACCATTTCTCTCTTTTCTTCCACCGGAAGATTTAAAAACTTTCTCTTTAAAAAATCTCTTCCTTCAAACGAGACAAAATTCAAATTTTTCCTAAATTTCTTCCTCTTTTAAGAAAAGCTCCTTTCATCTCCAAAGGTGAGTAATAAATGCATTAAAAATTTTACTATCCCGTTATTTCTTTGTTGGTGTTAATGACTAATCACGTCATACCTAAAAAGTATTTGCACAAACATTTACTACAAACTGATAGTCTACTGAGAAATAGCCCAATCTCGCATGTACCTCTCCACCTCACCGAAGAGTAATTCAAGCTTGACTTAATCATCACATTAAATTATGACTCACCTCTTCTATTCTCCTTTTTTTCACATCAGCTTCTATTCCACTCTCTCACAAGAGCTTTACCCATTTAACTAATTCTCTTTTTCACACAAATTCTTCATAAAACACTTCCTTAAACCGCATTTATTTTATTAAATATTTCCTCTTTTTCAGAGAGTCGAGTCCGAGCCTAAAATAATAAGGTTCTCAGTTCTCACACTCACCTCAGTCACCTCTGCCACTCTCTTTTAATTTATTATACCCATCAAGGGCCTTACCAAAAAAGAAGACACTTTTCATTTATTAATTTTTTTCTTCTTCTCTCTCTCTCAATTTTTTTCTTCTATATCTACTCATGCATTTCTCTCTCTCTGTAAGCTTTTTTAGGCAGAAAATCCAATCCACTTTAATCCCCAATCCATCTCTATTGTTAACCACAACACACAACATTATCATCTCTCGCAAAGAGAGTGTACCTTTTTGCATATTTTGAGCATCCTCTTATTCTCTAGCCCAGATTTTTCACTCAACATTGAATGGTTGAGAGTTGAGGACATTATAAAGTATTGCTAGTTTCCTCCTCACCGTTCCTCCGTGTGTGGCTTAGGACGGTTTCCAGCTCTTGGAATGGTTATGCTTTTCTGGGAGAGATATGCACGGAAATTTTTTTTTTCGAAAGGAATGAAAAAGGTGACATTTCACAAAATATCAGAGAGAGAAATTTCTCTGTGAGAAATCTCCAGCAAAAAATATTTAGACTGGAATGTTAGAGTAAACAAGCAGTTTCCTATTGACTTAAGATAAAATGAGGAAAATTAGGAGGTCGTTCTCTCACTTGGAATCTCATGTCTTGATCCCATTTCTATAATTGTAGATAGTTAAGCATTGATTTACTATTAAGCATTCTTTAATAAATCAATAAATACTTTTTCATATCCCAACTTGGGACAAGTTTGTCCTAAACGTTTATTGTCCCTTTTATGACTCTCGTAAAACTTCCCATTTGCATGGAATGGGAGCAAATTTCCTTCTTAAATAGCATAGTCCTCTGCTCCTCCTCTATCAAATGGTAATATTCAATTTTTCACACAATTCATCTCTCTAACCACCCCTCATCATACTCAAATTAATATTAGATTTATCAAATTTGTTGTGCGTGCTCGTGCATCAAACATGAACTTTTTACTCTCAACTATCCAGCTATCCACTTCCTCCTCGATACATATCTCATATCTGACAATTGGCATCTTATCAAAACCCCAAAAATCTTTTTTATGCAGAACGAAATGAACTATTCAAATCTTCACTTCCCTTCATGGATCCATGCACACCTAATATTTAATCCAGCTTTGGATCATCAACGAGTCAGTCTAGTAATAAATGTAGCGTGTATGAAATCAGAGAGATTCTTTGGCAATATCACCACCATGATTGTCATGATCATCAGAAACTCGGAGAGGTTTTGTGAGTGAAGAGGACTGCGGAAGATTATGATGGTCCACTATAAAAAGTCATGTTTGCTCTTCCCATTGAAACTCTGACATAAGTGCAAAGAGAGGATGATATTTAGCCATCATTGATTACTCATTCATGTATGCCGAGGGGGAAGTGCCAAGTATGTAAATATTGTAATCAACCGCTTCCGTTTCTCTGATGGAAAACTGAATCAGTTTGAGTTGCACTCTCTTTTCATGTTCAATTTTTCCTAGAAAAAAGCTCTAAACGTTTTTTCAAGACATGCAATATTTTATCGGACACTGCTGGATGAAAGTTTAGGTGGATTTTACATGCTTGGTATGATTTTTTTGAAGGTGAGACGGGTATTTTTCCTTTCGGGTACTTTTTCTCTCTCACAGGAAATATGGGTTTGGATTAGGCCCAGACATAATAAGATATTTTAAACCTTTTAAAGCAAGCGGAGATACAGAGGCTTTTTCTCTCCCTGGAACGGCTGCAGTTGTTGGGAAATTGAGTTGAAATGGAGTGGTAATAGGGCAGAGTGGGAAGAGGATGGAAAATCGTTTCGGGCATCATCCCACTTTCTTCTCAGAGATTGTGTAAAAAGTGGTTGTAGAGATGAAATGGGATATGAAACTGTTTCTCTCTCTCTCTAGTCGAGAGAGAATTGAGCTTGACATAGTAAAAGTTTTTCAGAGAGCTTTTTATTCCCTCGTTTCCATAAAGTTTCTTCTGATGAGGTATTTGCTTTTATGCTGAATTATTTACAAAGGCATTCTCAACTCCCGAGAGAGGTGTTCATTACTAAGCTATTAATTAAGTTGGCAGAGAACAAGTTCATAAATTATTTTGGCACTAATTCTCTCATCTGGTTGGAGAAGAAGCCTTTGTATTTCGCAAATAATTTTTGCACAAGTCAAATAATAAAAATTTATCTCTTTAATTTTCAATAACAGCTCTCGCAACATTTTATAACAAGTCTAATACTGATTTTTGTGCACAGATGTTATGCAATTTTGGCACATCGACCCGCTAGGTCTAGGTAGATTCATTTGCCAACTCCCACTCCCACCTTTCCTTACCATCTTCACTCCATATTATTATTATTATCATGACTCAACGTCTCCCCCCACCACCCTCTTATATCGCAAACCCTCCTCCCATAACTGGGTCCGTTGTGAAATTCACTCATTCCTTTCTTCAACGGCCGCCCTTTAGAATCCACAGTGGGTTGTCCATGACCTTGTTGTTCATCCCAAGATATCCCGTCAGCACTCTGTTGACCTTGAGTGTCCTTCGCTACTAGAAAGCTCAAACGCTTTACATCACTGCCGGAACTGACGCTATCCGATCTTGACGAGGACGAAACGTGAGAGACTGAAATAGGCTCGCTCATATCCAGCGATCTGCCTAGCCTCTGCTTCATCGCTGATTTCGTCGATTCAGGGCCTAAAGACCCCGTTGTTGAGCTAACACTCGGTTGTAAAACGAAAGGTGGGTGTTGATGAGTCAAATGCTCTTGATCCGGGACTGATGGACTAGTCACCGAACTACTAGATTGTGCTTGTAATGTACTAGTATGTCCTGTAGTAGGCGTGGCTAAATTACTCGTTGTCGGAGACGCTCCCAGAATCATAGGCTGGTCGGTACTCTCCTGATTAGATATTGATGGTTGGGGTGGGGGCAAAGTGTATTGTTCATTGCTTGGTCTGAGACCAGCTAACAAGCTTGCTTGTTGTTGTTGTTGCAATTGTTTCTAATAAAAAACATTTTATAAACATTTACTCCTAAATAATTAATTATTATAAAATTACAGCCCGAATCCGCTTCAAACATCCTTCCAGCCACGTCCTAATCGTCTGCTTCGCGACCTCCTCTTCAATTATAAATTCCAGCTCTTCCCTCGCCAACAACTCTTCAAGCTGGAGTGCCTTTCTGATATCAACCGATCGATACGATAACATATTTAGGACATCATGGAATGTCACATCCTCTCCGTTATGAAGCCTACCATTAAATTCCAATAAATACTTTCCCACTCCATCTTCTAATCTATCTTACCTCTCAACTTCGTAACACATATGCTTGAAAAGTAATCTATCCTTCTGCGGATCCACTTCCAATCGGCCGCGGAGCAGTCGTAAAATAAATTTTACGCGTCTCACCGGAATCATTCCGCGTTGGAAGACGTCCACAATATTCCACGTGTTTTGGAAGTTCCTAATATCAGCATAGCTCAGAAGAGCATCCTCCTCATTCGAATAGAAAAGGGTGAAATTTTCCATGATAATAGCTTGAGAGAAAGTGGAGAAAGTTAGCTCAAGAAAAAATCTATAATAATCAATTTCGCATACCCACAAGAAGATTCAGAACAATATAAGTGATGATAACATAAAAAGAGCAGAAATATGCCATCGCAGCCGCTTTATTTCCACAATCTGTTTCCCAAAAGTTCTTTCCAGATGTGCAGTACGGGGGCTAAAATAACCACATTTTTATATAAACCCTTTCATACAAAAACTATCTCATTACCTGGACCATACAATCATGCATAATCTTATTCCAATCTTCTCCCGTCACAATCCTGAACAGCATCGAGACGCCTTTACTCGCCGTTCCAAAATTCGCATGTCTACTAACGCCCTCCCCATACTTAACAGTTCCGAACAGAATGACACCCGCAAAAGCATAGAAAACTATCAGCAAAAACATTCCCATTATAATAAAGAAGCTTTTGTACACCGACACGACTACAGTCAACATTAGCATTTTCAATGTCGCATGCTTCCCCGTTATAGTGAAGAATCTCAGGATGATACAGGTATATCCAAATGTTAACGACATGTCCGGATATCTCTGAAAAAAGTCATTAGACTAGTCATTTCATCTCTCCCACTTACTTGGAACTGCTCCAATTACTTACCGTTGCAAACATGTTCCAAACAGCGATCCAAATCACTCCCATAACAGTCACAAATAAATCATACCGATTCCTCCTAGACTGCCAATAACCTCTAAGAGTGAAAGCGATAACTTTTAGCAAGACTTCAATAACAAAAACGCACGTGAAAGAGGTCGATATCATTGACAAAGTTTTGGTTGAAATGCTAGACAAGGTGTTAATCGATGTGGGGATGACAGGCCTCTTTATATCCTCATCTTCTTCTTTCTCCCATCGGAGCGCTATAACAAAATACTTCTTCAGCAACTTATTCATACTCCGGACACGCAGAGTTGGCGTAAGCAACTTTAGAATCTTCTGCTTTCTGTACAGAAGCGGTTCTTCCACACACCAATTCAATTTATGATTCCCCAAGATAATCGGATTAATATTATCTTCATCATCAACCTCGCTTACAAACTGTCTCATGAATGATTCCCGAACCTTAGGCAGAATAAAATCAGACGGGAGCTTATTCAATCTCGCCATTCTCGGACTGTCTGGAAACTTCTCGAACATTCTTAGCCTCCACGGCAAACTCTCCTTGATTTCTGCCGACTGCTCGCGGAATTTCAATTGCTTTAGTTTCTTAATATCTTCATCGAGTTGCAAGTTATCGAGGATGACAGCGACGAAGAGGCTGAGCACGATTAAAGTTACGAATAGATGGTATAGAATGAAATACATCGCAACAATCGGGGCTAGAGAGTCCCTCGTTCTGACCATAGTCTCGTCCATTACTTCCACCCAAGCTTCTTGAGTCAAAATCTGGAACATGGACATAAAAGCTTCGGGAAATGTCTCAAACTTGGTGAAATCCATGAAGCAAAATAGCTGCATTGAGATGGAAGATGAGATGATGAGCAAGCACATCGTAAAGATTACAAGAGACCCGAGCTTTTTTCCAGGGCCGAAGATTTTGTGGACGAAGTCCTCAAGCATGGGCGATGCTTTCATAAGTCTGACGACTCGGAGGACCTAAAATATGGAATAGTTTTAAAAATGCTTAAAATTTCAGTCTTGAATATTAGTTACCTGAAAATATGTAAATCCCGAAAGATAAAAGTTCGGAATCATATGAATGGAAGTTCCAAACGCCAAGATCAATTCAAACTTGTGAATACTCTGTTTAAAGTAGCCTCTCGGCCCCAAGCACCAAATCTTAAAGATGGCCTCAACAACAAAGAAGACTGTGAAGCCAAGCTCTGTATAATAATATTTATTTATGGCTTCCGGACTCCTTCCCATTTTCTCATGTTCGTGCGTCTCCGTGCTGAAATGCATAGTAGCTGTGAAGAAAGCGTTGGCTAGAATTGCACACATTACGAGCAGCCTGAAAACTGCGGACATCAGAATAACCTGAAATGGCCAGGGAGCTAAGCCCTTCTGCTTATCACCATCAATTTGCACCAATTTCCATCCAAAATCGTCCCCTGTTAATACTCTTATGGCGTGATCATCAGCTAACCTTCCAGTCGCTCTTGTCCCCCACATTTGCTGGAATTGCACACGAATCTCGTTGAACGTTTCGGTAATTACGGCAATAAAGACGTTCTTCACTAGCCAAGCTAGGAAGAAAATCATTGTGACGAAGAAGAGCGGAGCTCGCCATCCAGGAAGGGAGTCGACAGCCCTAAACAAGGATAAACAAGATTACTTTAACGTCCTCACCTGAATTTATTCATGATACTTATACCCTATTTACGTGTAAAACTTCAGATGATTATCAATTCACGAGTTTCATACGAGATAAAATGTAAGTTGATTTAAAATCATTTAATTTAATTAAGTAAAGCAATTAAGAACCTACTTAGATAGTAATACATGCAATGCATACGATTCGTCGCAACGTTAAAATTGACCGATCAGGTTTGTGTGAGGACCCTGCTTGCAATTCTTATAAACGAGACCTTAAGTCTCACTTTAGAAAGGTTCATGACGAAAGAGAAGGTGCTTGCCCTTTTTGCTCAATAACTGTAAAGTTCCGTTGTCTTTATCAGCACATTTATGAAGTGCAACCCGACAAGTCAGGATTAATTGGAAACCCTGACGGCTTCGGACTGATGAGTGGAGAAGAATTAAAGCAATACGTAAGAAGACCATTTTTAAATTACTAATAATATTTTAAGATTTTAAATTTTATCTCGTTTCTAAATAGTTGAAGAAGATTGGAATGCCAACTGGTGAAAGTACGTGTGCATACAAGTCACATGTCGTTGACTTCAATCATAAGATGAGGTGCTACAACTATGTGTCATACGTGGTAAACGTCGGTGGAATGAGTGATGATTTGGAGGAAGAAGATGATGAATCGGACGAAGAAGCTGAGGAAACAGAAGAATTGGACAATGCAGAGCCTTTGACATACAAAAGATGTGAACGAGTCGGAGGTTTGCAGATAACCTCCGCAGCTATTATCTCACTTCGTGGACGTCACCACGGTCATGGTGTTCCGTTTATCAACTTTATGGGCGATCAAGAGGGTGAAGCAGAATCATGTTTAATGACAAACATAGCAGCAGAAGATGGATCATACAATGAAGGGCTAGGTTATTCTGGCGAAAGACACGAAAGGAAAGTAGCTCGTCGTAATGGGCGGGTTATTGTAATCAAACTTGTTGGATACGATGAAGATGAAAGCGAAGGTTATCACTTGGTGCCTGGCTCCTATCTCTACAGGAGAACCTAAGTATTTCTTTAAGATCCTGATTCTACAAAATGTTGGACAAAAGGACAGACTTCAAGTTTTCAAATGCCTTAATTCACCTAATGGTCCTCAGCTTTTCCAAACACGTTGTCGACTCGAAGATATCAGAGGTTTAATTAAGTATCCAATCCTTACTAATTTTAACTCCTTTGAGTACACTTGGGATCGTCCGGATGAAAGCAGATTTTGTTACGTGTGCAAAACAGCTATAGCTCTGAGTGACCACGAGGGTCACATGAATGTTCACAAGAAGAATAATGTTTGCATGTAAGTTCATAGGAAATGATTAAATGTGAAGCCTAACTGAAGCCTAACTGAAACCATTAAAAATCTACTTTTTCTGTAGGGTGGGATTTTGTTTCAAGACTTTTGAAAACCTAACTATGCTCCAGGAACACATCACGAAGGACCATCCCAAGCATTTGAAATGTAAAGACTGTGATTTTAGGACTGACAAAGAGTACCAACTGAAAGTTCACATGCTGATACATGAGGGAGTGAAACCCTTCAAATGCATTCCTTGCGACAAAGGTAATATTATATACTTTAACATTACGTAATTGCTGGATTGATGTCTTACTTTTTTCACACAGAGTTTTCAGCCAAACACAAGTTGGATGAACATAATAATTTAGGACATTCAGCACTAAGTCACTGGTACTGCTGCATTCCCGACTGTAATCAGGGATTCTCAAGGAAAGATAAACTTGTAGAGCATGTATTTATCATACATTCTGGTGAGAAGCAATTCATTTGCAGCTTGTGCATCTCTCCAAAACGTAAATAATTTGATGCTTAATGTTTCAGAATTCATAGCAATTAATACTAACGAACAAATGTTTTACAGGTTTCCATACACGTGACCACCTTAGAGCGCATCTGGGTAAAAAATCCCACAAGCTATCCAAAGAACAAATTGACGATTTGACTAAGGATCAACAAACTGGTGACGTTTTCAATAAACTTCTTGTGAAAATTGGAATCGATCCGTTGAAGTTTACTTCCCTGTGTATGCAAGTACGTGAAAAGAAAGCTGAGATATTAAATGCTTTACCGGAAGCGGATTCAGCAACTCATGTCAGCAATTACACCGTGAGAAATATAAAGCAAAATGACCGTTAAAAATTATATATTCCTAATGTTTGCATTTCTTTTTTCAGGTCAAGCAACGTCTAGCTTCCCGACGTAAATTAACTACTGCTGCCCCATCTTCCTCAAAAATTCAGAAAGCGTCGACAGACAATAATTAATTAATGTCTTTTTTTGTATCATCTTAGTTGCGACATTGACATAACTTTATATGTTCAATATGGGGAATTATTGACTTGATTCGTAAATCATTTATGATGAGATTATACCACATGCGATTAGTAAATAAAAATAAATAAATAAGTTACAAGTACCATAATAAGTACCATACCTGGCCATAATATGTACCCAGCCTTCTTGTGAACTAGCTTGGTAAACAGTGAACAAACTTGTTGCAAACTCATCGAATCCGGCAAATCCTTGCCTTTTCCTCGAGATCTCCAACCTCACACATTCGAAACCATTCGGACATTGATATCCCGACTCAGTGTCCATGGAACAATATGTGTCTGGAATGGCTAGGGCGTTTATACTGACATCGGATGCATTCGTCCCAATGATTAAGCAGTGGTTCCTCAACTCCCCAAAAAACTGGACGCCAAGTAATCCGTAAAGACTCATGAAGAAAACGAAGAACAAAGTGACATTATAGATTTGCTGAGAGGACCGCTTAAAAATTTGGTTTATGCGACTCTTTGGCATCTGGAATTTTAGGAAGACGCGAATAAACCGAATCATAATTAAAGGCCGGGGAAAGCGGAGGATTGAGAGGTATGAAAACCTGTAAAAAAGATCACAGTTAAATTCATCCAATTACTCATGACTTTTTTCCTTACCCCGGAACCAAATTCATAATCTCAAACATCTGAAGAATCAACGAAATCCAATGGAAGAAAACCATAAACGAATCAAAGATGCACCACCGGTCCTTTAAACAGAGATTAGATGGTTAGGTTCACTCTTAAAATGACTTTTGACCTATTTATTTTACCTTGAAATACCCATTCGGTTTTTTGAACAACCCTCTGATGTTCATTTTGACGATCATCTCTGCGGTGAACAGGAAGGTCACGACCATGTCGGTAATGAAAGTGCCGTATTGGAGAATATGATCTAAAAAAAAATTTCAGACTGTTATCACAAAATTAAATGGAAATAATAAAAAATCATCTTACATCGCTTGAATGTTCGTGGCGTGTTCACGCACACTGACACCAGCGAAGCTAGCGCACACAGACGAAGGAGTCTTCGGACCCATGTCTTTTTAAAATGTTAAAATATTCATATTTAAATAACTAATCCCACATTTATTCGCTTATCAGCTATTTTCTCAAATAAAAAATTACCCATTCGATATCGGCGTGCTCACTTAAAGCTTCGTCAGGCCCGTAATCTGTCAAAATAGGTTCGGGTCGCAAGCTCTGTTTACGACCCAACATAATACGAGAATAAAATCATTAATTCTGTTAAAAACAACATCAACTTTCACTAAAAGCTTTTCCCCTATTCCAGGAAAAATCTAAAATTTCTCTAAAAATTTAATTATAATTTTTTCAGCTTTTTTTTCTAAACAGCCTTTTCCACTTTCTCTTCTTCTTAGAGCTGTTGACTTACATGTCTATAAGCCTTTTGAGATAGTATCCAGTCCATTGGAAATAAATATCACATGAAAGCATGTATTCTTCATGGAAATCACCAATTTTCTTCAATTCTGGGGAAACATATCCCCGAGAAAATTCACATTCCGGGAAAGTCCGACGAGGATAATGAGCTTGTATGGTTCCAGCCGTTTTTTGCATGGAGGTGGGAGGAAAGAGAGGAGTCGACTGTCTTCTGCATTTTTTACAGTTTCGGGTGGAAGTGAGGAAAGTAATGGCCTACTTTTTTCTCTGCGTCACAGATATACCCGAAACGCCAGATGCTTTGATCATTACAGAGTAGATTGGGTAAATTAAAGTCATCGTTAATTTAGGAAAAGCCTTTGATTTCCTCCAGGTTTGCAGGTGTGCCCAAATGGAAATTGTCGGGGGAATTGTCATAAAAGAATGCCTAAATGGATGAGAGATAAATGGATGGAGAACAAATGGATGATAAAAGAATTCCTTCAAATGCTCAGGAGTTGCTCAGGTGTACTTTATTCAATTGCAATCCACAATCCTTTCATCTATTTTTTTCTCGACATCTCGGGCCAGACTTTGATCATTTTATATTGTTGTTTACCTAAGAAAAAGGCCAGAGTTATATAATAGTTATGTCAAAGCTCTTATCATTTTATCATCAATCATCAACTATCCAGTAAGAAATACCTGCATACGCAATAATTCTTTGTAGACGAGCAAAAAGTGGAAATACTAAAAAAAACAAGCACTGGTTGTGTCTCTCTTGGTCAATTTTTTTTATCGCGTCATTGAATTCGCTTTGCATGCTATGCGTGCACATGGCCGTGGGCAATTTTAGTGATTTTTTCTGTCTCTGTAAGAAGGAGGAAAAATCTTAAAACTAATCTGAGCTCAGGTGTGTTCAAGCGAAGGAGTCATTTTTAAAATTGGGAAATTAATTTATGAGGGATGAGCTTAATAGCTATCATCCTCCTATTATTTTCAACTGCAAATGCTCGCATTTCGGTTATCTCGGAAGAGACGAATGAAACGGTGAGGGTAATTTACGAGAAGAATATCAGGGCTGTTAGTGATGCGATTGAGGTAAGTTAAATAACTTATTAATTTGGATTGGATTAACTGAATCTTTGAATGAATAGGGCTACATAGTTATCAGCAGTCCATTAAATGCTTGCGAAGCAGTTGACCCCGCGCCAACAAGGAGGAAATATCATTATGAGAATACAACGGAAGAGGAAGATGATAGGGAAGAAAGGGATTGGGTTTTGCTAAGTATTGTTTACGATTGCGATGTAACGACAAAAGCTCGAAATGCCCAGTTGGGTGGGTATAAAGCACTAATCATTCAGAATATCGGGTCGAATGATTCGCAACATGTTCCATGGCATATCTTAAGGTTCCCTCTAGTAAAGCTTAATCACGTCTTGGTCGGGGAATATGACGGGGATTTGCTGAGATTCAATTTCTCATATCCGAATAATAGATTTTATGTGAAGTTTGAGGAAGACAAGTTCTACCAGTTGATGTGCTACGTATTAATTGGGATTATAATTGTTCTGTTGTCGACAATGTTTGCGCTGTTTTGGTTCCAGATTTGTTGCGCGATTATAATTGTGGTGAGTAAAATAGGTTGAGTTGGAACAATTGGAATATGTTGTTTAAAACTGCTTATTTTCCATTAGGTTCCGCATCAATTTCGGATGCTTTTGCAAAGATGGCTCCGCCCCCGCAAGCGGAGACTGACTAGGCCGATGCTCCAGCTAATCCCGATTATAAATTGGTCGAGCAGAGATCCTTTTTTATTCGAAGCATGTGCAATCTGCCAAGAAGATTTTAAGGAAGATGATAGGCTAAGGGTTTTGCCCTGCTTGCATGGATTCCACCCGGTTTGCGTTGACCCTTGGCTACTCCGTAGGTCAAGGAGATGTCCTTGTTGTATGCAGAGGGTTAGATTCCCGAATTGCGAGAAGGATGAGGATGACGAAGAAGAGTATCCAACTCAGCAGCATAATAGAGAGCAGAGAATAGACCAACAGGGGACTTGCCAAGTGCAAGCTGATGGTGCAGTGGATCCACTACTTGTTGAGGGTCAACAGCAAAGTCAAAGTCCAAAGTATGAATCGAAAGCGTCAACAACTACAGAAAGCGGGAGGTCCCAGGAAAAGGCTTTGGACTGGCAGCTTCGCAGATTCCTACAAAACTTTACCAATAATGGAGAGATGGGAAAGGTTGATCACCCCAAGAATGAAATTATTCCTACCATTTCGGAAAGGACAGGGACCTGGCTCGAAACAAATTTAGATGACTATTCAAATCCAATAAGCGGGGCAACTTTGGAAGTGAATGTAGGCACAGTTGACAACTCATCTTATCATCTCAGCTCTCCTTATCCCCTAACAAGTAATACATATACGGTTTCTACAACGAGGGGGAGAAGGACATCGGACGCCACAACCATCTCGGGGAGCTTACCCCGAGACGAGTCATTCCAGAATGGTATTGAGATTCAGTCTGAAATTAACGAGGTGGGTAGAAAAGTTGATAGTGAATGTTAAGTTTTCTTTGGCTATTTATTCTCTTGCCATTCATCAAATACTCGGAGAAACGAATGAGATTAATATTAATATCTAGTCCTAATTAATTTTTACCTAAAGATTTTTGTTAACTAAATGAATACTCGTATTTCTTAAATCTCATAAGTCAACCGGTTTTAGAGATTAAAAGTTTTATTTGAACAAGTGAAAGTCTCAAGTCTTGGAATGGATTGCATTTAATTGGCTCTCTCTCTCATTTTCTTTCCCAGCCCATGTCTGGAGTAGCATTTGCTTTTTGATTAGATAAAAGTTCTCACGCGTGGCATAATCATATCTTTTCAGAAAAGACATTAAGTTCGATTTCCCTCAATTCAGACACCTGCACCTTCTACGAAACCAATTTCAGAGAATCCATAAAATAAAATCATGCAAAGAAAATAAGCTCACGTCAATCATGCGAAACAGCCTAATTTTAATATAGATTTTCCTTTAACCTTTACCCTCTTTTCACTCCAGCCATTTCTTACAATCATGTTCAGGAATATGCAATCTCAAATGTTCAAATCAGATACGAATGCAGCCCATAAAAATTATGCAACCCAACTTCCAGTTCCATACTTTTTACAGGAGAGCTTTTATTAGTCATCAAATATCAAATTTTGTTGCAATGAAGCATTCCATATAAAAAGTATGCATTGCCTTTGTCCCTCTTTGTCACATGAAGAGAGTATTTTCCTTGCCATGCTAGTATATGGAACATAAGCCCAGTCTTTGGACACACGAAATCCGTTTTAATAGTATTCTGAAGGCTGAAGTCTTGCACAACAACCTTATTTACTCCTACCCAAAAAAACCAACAACAGTGTAAATGTGTGCAGGGGAATAAAAAAATATTTGCACCCAAATGGGTGAATAACTTTTTAATATGATGTCATTTTTAGGAGAGAAATAATTAAAGAATTTTAATCAAAGCAGTATATTTTTAATTGAATTGCGTTTTTAATTAATTTAATTAAGCGTGGGACTTATTTAACATATCTGCAGTATATTTTATCTAAAATGACCCAAAACTGAAATCAAACGACGTCCAACATAACCCATTTCTCTATCTCTACAGCGTTGGTGAAAGTTGATAGTTTAATATAATTTTTATAAACATGAATTAGCTAATTTTAAAGGGATTAAAATGGCAATTGCCAGTAAATGGATGAGGAGCCTCTTAATTTTAATTGTTGCACTTCACTGTCATCTAGTTCAAGCTACTATTATAGTGATCTCAAAAAGTAGTAATGAAACAGTTTTCTCTGCGGAGGAAGTGGGGATTGATGCCGCATCAGCTTATGACCTGAGGGTATAAAATATATAAAAGGTTTCTTTAGAATTTTGCTAATTATAATATTTTTACAGGGAAATCTAGTAATTGCCGATCCCATTGATGCGTGCGGTGATATTAAGCCACCACCAACAAAGAATCATACAATTGTCATTTCAACAATCACAGGCCAGCATCTGAATAGAAGGGAAGCGTGGATTTTATGGGTTTCTTACAATATAAGTGGGGATGCATGTTCCCTCTCGAGGAAAGCTAGAGAGGCTGAATCCGCCGGGTATTCCGCCGTTGTAATTACCGTCTACGGACTTAACGATACTTCCGGGTTGCTTCCGAGTTTCATGGGATTTGAGTGGATGGGAGTGAGGATTTATACAAGTCTTTTGGGAGAGAATATGGGGAATGCTTTGAAGAATTATGCTTATCCAAGAAAGTAAGGAGAAAGCAAAAAAATCTTATAAAAAGCTAATTGAAAATATTTTTCTTATAGCTATTATGTGCAATTTGAAAACGAGCCATATTTTCAACTCGGACTATTGGCAAACTTCATCTTTCTGGGGTGCATGGGAGTTGTTATCGTTGTTGTTTTGCTACGTTTATTCCACTGCGTTTATATGAGAGTGAGTTGATCAATTAATTTAGAAGAAAGGGTTTTTAAATTAACTCCAAATAATTTTATAGATTAGCTCAAGCGTCCAAGAGCGTCGTAGAAAAAGGAAGGCTTTTTTGACCGAAGCGCAACTCAAGAAATTACCTGTTGTTCATTGGAACCCACATATTCCACAGGATACCTGTTCAATTTGTATAGAAAATTTCGAAACGGGGGAAGAAATCCGGGTTTTGCCATGCTCTCATGGTATGATTAATTAAATTAGGTCAGATTATTTAAAGATCTAACCAAATTAATCTCTTTTATAGTTTTTCACAAGCCATGCATCGACCCCTGGCTAATCCATTCATCGCGCCGCTGTCCCAATTGCAAAGGAAAGGTGATCTTCCCAAACGAGAACATTTCCGACTCTTCAAACTCTGATTCCGACTCCCACATAGAAGATTCAGACGACGACTACGGAGGCAACGAGAGAACCCCACTTTTAAGAGGGCACAATAGTGACAGTGATGACCAAATGGAGGACACGAGATTTATAGAAACAGCAACACAAAACCCCCAACCGCAGTCTTCGAGAAGAGTTGAAACCGCTTGTTTAATTGATATCTCGGATGTAGAACCTGAACAAATCTCTGATGATTCATTCGGATCCTTCCAGAGTGCACAGGGGAAAGAGAAGGATTGCGTTTCAATGGGATCTGCCAAATCTTTCGAGTCTGATGAGACCTTGAGAGAAAGTTCCAAACCTGGAAAGAACATATCTTTTGGGAGTAGCACTTCCTTCTTCTCTTGTGTCGAATCAGAGCTCGAAAAGTCCACAAATAGTGAACTCTTCAAGTCCTTCTCGTCGTAAAATTTTATACTTGTGGAAGTTACTTAATCGCTTTTTAATTTACGCTTTGTCATTTTAAAAAACTGTTGACCTTACTTGTAAATACTTTTTAGCTTTTCTCTTCCCCGAATTTTATCCGTGTCAATTTTTTAGAACTAGTCACATAACTTGGTGCGGTTGAAGCAAGTCTGGCATCATTTATTCTCAAAAGTGCACAATGTGATGATTATTTTAGATGGGGTTTGAGCGCTAGATCTGTTCACGCGATTGCCTAAAATGGCAACTAAATGTTTAGACTTTTTGTTTAAAAATTTCAAATGTCAAGTTTGATTTTTTATTGCAACAATAAATAACGTAAGTAAATTAATTTCACAATTAAAATTTGGATAAAGTTATTTTAAGCTAAGCTAGACGAATTTTATCTAAAAAAGCTACATAATTTCATCTAAAAACTACACTATTGTTTGGGACGATTCCGAGCCTTTGAAAAGAGACAAGCTTAGCCTATACAACTCCCCAATAGACTCCAAGTCTTGGACTGCATTCGAAGGGTTTTGATGAAGCATGTCCATCGATATCAAGTTTTTCTGGGGCATGCCAAGGTAGTACCGTCTGAAATAAAAGGATATCATCAATGATTATTAAAATGATTTAAAATTGAAAGAATTGAAGTAGAAGGCTTACCTTAAAGCCATATCTCTTCGAGAAGATAAAGCTCTTGAGTTCGGCCCTAACCCAATCGTATCGATGACATTCCCTCTTGCCCTCATCTTTCTAAACTTCCCTGCATTCTGCAACTCATCCTGAATCTTCTCCTCTAGCTCTTCCTGGTCTTCTCCAGAAGCGACAGTGTCTGCATAAGGCTCCTCTTTCATTTTCATCTCGACAATCTTCTGAAGCAATTTCTCCCCACAATTTTTTACCAAGCCGACCCTACTCAAAACTTGTAGTGGGGTCCACCTCTTCCTCACCTTCATCATTGAGGTAGACGCAGCTGACAAAACAGATGCTGGAGAAATTGGTCGGTTCTTCTCTCCACATACTAAACTAGCCCAATCAACGCCCAATGCGTCTACAATCGGGATCTTATTTTCTCCTCCAACATCGCCCAACTCTTCATCCGAGATTTCCTCAAAGTCCATTCTTTCTAAGATGTCATCTTCGGTCTGGCTCCGACTCGCGAGACTCTGGCCTTCCCGGCTAACTTCTAGAAATCCTCGCCCAAGTTTACCCACACTTCTTTCTTGAGACTGCGATTGTGTCGGTTGAGTTGAAGGTGTTACTACTTTCTTTTCAACACTTTGTGAATGCGTTTCTGTCGTAGTCACAGATGAAGCTACTTCCGTTTCACATTCTTTTGCTTTCTCCTTTTCCGCTAAGGATGAGCTGGTGTCTTTGAGACTTTTCTCGGATTTTTGCTCACCCCCGTCGTCATTCAGGAGCTCGTCAGCGTCATCGCTAAAATCGCTGAGCATATCGTCCATATCTTTAATGCTGGAAGCTTTCGTACCGCCTTCAGTAGAATCGTTTAAGGGTCGTGATGATGCTGGTGGGGCATCTTTTGGAGGAGAGACGATACTGCTTCCTGGCGCACACGCTTCAACTGTTTTATCCACCCACATATCTACATACTGGGATTGCTTCATACCTCGATACTTTTCGATTAACGCCTCCTTCGATTTGACAATCATGGGGCTGTGGGTTGGATTGGGTGATGGGGATTGCACACTTGTCCTCATAACTCGATCTTCTTGAGAGCTTTTGAATGCGGACATTTGCTTCTGAGGCTCATTCCTTACACCTTCCGGCAGCAACAATAACGGTCTTGTGGTCGTATGCCTCGGCTCAAACCGGTTTCCTGATGGTCCTGGTCTATCCATCATATTTCTATCCCGATCCGGCGGAGCCCCAATTGGTACTCGATTTGGATTATGTCTTGATGGTGCCATTCGTTCTTTTTGACGATTCACGTTGTCCCGTCCATACGATTCTTCTTCACGGTATCGATCAACATCTCTGGGCTTTTCGTAGTTGTCCACTCGGCGAACGTCACCTCGTCTACTGTCTTCTGCTGGAGCACGACGCATGGGTGAATTGACGACTCTACAAAGTCAATCAATTATTAGAATGGACTCATTTCAATAGAGTAAAATATTTCTCATTTACCTGACATTATCCCGACCAATTTGCCGAATAGGATGATTACCAGGACCCGAATCATTTGGTGCGGGCGGAGCTCTTCTTGGAGAAGGAGCAAATTCTTCCTGCGACACCAATCTTCGCCTCTTCATCGGCTTCTCTTCAAACGAACTGCCCGCCGAAGGTCTCCTCCTTCTAATTCCACTTGGAGAACCTTCCCTAACATTCTGCTTATAGTTCCTTCCACCCCCACTACTATACTGATCAGACGGGGGTCGTCTCTGCCTCATTTCTGGTGGCGTCCCATCCTGCATCCTTTCATAATGCTGCCTCGTCTTCGCCTTAATCTTCTCTCTCAAATCCCTATTATCCCTCAAATTCCCAGAATCAATCGAACTCGCACTGGACATCCTCCCAAGAATTTGTCCAGTAGAAACACTCTCACTTTTGCTCGAAGGTCGTTTCTGCTTCTTATTCCTTTTTTGCTTATCATGCCTCAACTTTATACTAGGAACCGAGCTGTCTGACCCCGAACTCGTGTTTGTTGTCGAACCGCTCGTTTCTTCCGACGTTGTCGTTGTACTCGACGCAGATCTGGACGAACTCGATGTTTCTCCAGAACTACCCGACGTAGCCGAAGAAGATCGACCTTTGCCCGGAACACCTTTCCTCTCCTTTTTCTTCCCTCTTCTTTCAGAACCCTTTTTCATTTTACCCGGACCTTTCGGATGTCGCATAGGTGCTGGTGGGCCATCCTCCCTCCATTTCTCTCCTCCGCTACTACCTCCATGAATCTTATCCCCCTTCCTTCTCATCGGGCTATTGCTCCTCTGCCTCATTCTATTCTCATGGGGCGAAATACTATCTTTCATCCTCCCCTTTTTCATCGGCCCTCCTAAATGTCCATGATGCGGATGAGGCATGTCAGGCAGCATCTTTCTCGAACGTGGAGAAACGCTTCTAGAACCGCTTCTGCTATGCATCTCATCTCTTGGCTCACCTCTTCTTGGGGCCATCATTGGATTCTATTAAAAAATATTTACATTTTTATTTAACTCTTCACTTATTTTTACACCCTTACCATTGGAGAATGCTTCCGCATCCCTGGCCCAGGCCCTTCACCCCTCCTATAATTCCCGTCCCCTCCACCTCCTCCATGATAATGGCTATGTGACGAAGGCGGTGCGTTATCCCTTCAAAAACAATCATTTAATTAGTAAAATAAATACTAAATAAAAGTTACTCAAACATACTCAAACTTCCGACCACCCAACCTTGATTTCACTCCCAATCGCTCAAACACACTCGGCCTTTTATCCTCAATCACCCTCCGGGGTGGGTGTGATTGGTAATCTTTATCCATCCTCCTTCCCCCTCCACCACCACCTCCAAAATGTTTTGACATTTTTAATCAACTTTTTAAATAATTTTTACAAAGATTTTAATAGCCCATTTCACATTAACTTTTCTATAAAATTCAACTTTTTTTAATTGCACGATTAAAACTGATCTAATATGATTAAATTAAAACTAATCAAAACCAATCATGCAAATTGATTTAAAAAATGAAAGCCGAACATCAAAGTGAAAACAACTTTTGAGTGAATTGAGTCGGGTTTTGCATGTCCCGCTTGAAAAGGTTGATGCTGTCAATGCACTTGGTTCAGAAAGACGCTTTTTTGTATGAAAAATCATATCTGAAAATTTTCTCTCGCTTATCAAACTATTTTTATTATTTACAAAAACGTTGTTGATTTAATTAATTTCAGGTACAATATTAATAAAATAAAAATTCAATTAAAATTATGATTAAACTCAATTATTTGACAAGATAACCCTGCACATCCAAAACCTGCTTCTTCTTCAGGCAATCCTCTAACCACTTTTGGCTTACGATTAAAGCCGATGACTGCTCCTTTGAAGCCCCTTTTTCACAGACAACAACGTGGGTGACTCCGCTGCTTGACTCGTTCTTGGCAACTTTGCCACCGAAGAACTCGACTTTGGTTTCCAAAATGAATGGTGCCTTTCCCCGAAAAGCGATGACCACATTTTTTAGAAACTTCCAACGAATACCTTCTGGATAAGACTTGTCTGGGAACAGTTCTTTTAATACTTGGGATTCCAGAGAGGGACCACTTAGAGC
>JAHZMU010001864.1:0-13283 GCA_027743725.1 Rambutsinella grinnellia
CAGGAACGCGCACGGTGCCCTCCTAGTTTACAGTTACGATAATGCTGAAAGCGCTCAGGAGATTTCGTACTGGCTTGACTTTTTGAAGACTTGTGGTTGCAGGGATGGTGAAGCAGCTATGCTTCTGGTTGGGAATAAGGCTGATTTTAAAGAAAAGCAGTTGACTTCTGAAGTGGGTCGTGTGAGTAATTAGCTTATCTCATTTTTACATTTATAAAGGGTAAATTTTGATTCTGTTATGCGTTTAATTAAAAGGACCTAGCAAGACAAACCCAAATGGACTTTTTCGAGACTTCTGCAAAGGACGGATTAAACGTGGAATCGGTTTTTAGGGCTCTAGCAGTTGAAGCTTTGCAAAAGATTGAAAATGGCGAGCTTAAATATGTACGGCCACGGGGTCATGTTCTGAAAGAAATTACGGAAGAAGAAGAGCCCAAGCGCAATTGTTGCTGCTGAAAAGCTTGACTTTTTATATTTTTATTGTATCGCGTTCGTATAATTTATTACGCACAAATAGAATGCTCAAAAGCAGTGTTGATATTTTTAAAGGAAATAAGTCTATAAAAATATTACCACTACTGACTACTACTATGAATTTTCCGCATTGCTTTTTTCACATTGTCACTTTCATGTTGGGCCGATTTTTACATAAGCAGAAAAGCGAAATATGTATAATTGCATTATTGCTTCAGCAGAATAAACCTTTTAATTTCGTAGAAACGATTAAAGAGTTGAACGTTTAATTGCCAAGAATCCACTAGCTATAAAAGCTGCTAATATTCCTGGTAAATCGCCTTCATAAAAACTCAGAAGAGTCCACGAAGAAATTGTCATAAGTTATATCAGACGTAGCATAAATATTTCAAACTCAAGCTGTTTAAAATGTTTCCAAAACGGCCCTTCATTCTCATTCTCCTCCAAATAATATTTATTACCAAAGCACAACGTGCCTCATACAACGAACCATGCGGTGATAAAATTCGGTGCGACGCCCGAAAATCCTTAACCTGCATCTCCAACACTTGCCAATGCATCAAGCCAAATGAGATGAAGTACGAAGCTGAACAAGACAAATGCGTTGTTTTGCCCGGTGAAAGGTGCAGCTATAAAACAATGGAATATTTTAACGAATCACAAACCCTCCAAGAAAAATCCTGGACACTAAGTTGCATCACTAATACAACGTGTAGAAGAGGATTTTGCGAATGTCGCTTCGATCAATACATAAATTCTGAGAATATCTGCAGTCCAAGACAATTTTATGGACAGAATTGCTCGAGAAATGATCAGTGTTCATTTAGCAATACAGTAGACCTAGTTTGTGACTCTGGAGTTTGCACATGTAACAAATCGAATTCTGTTTGGGACCCAAAGAACAAACAATGTGCTGGACTTGTAGGAACCAAATGTCACCGGATTACTGCCAAATGGCTCTGCGTTCCAAATGCCGAGTGTTACTCGTCTCCAGATAATTACAAGGGGATTTGCATGTGCGCATTCGGGTATCAAGCGTCCAAACAAGGTTTATGCGAAGGAAGCTATGATGCAGCTTGTTCTTCAACCATGCCATGTATGGGTAATTTTAGTTGTGTTGAAGGCCGCTGTGAATGCCCTTTCCCTAATCATCAATACTATGATACGGCAAGTTCCCAATGCATCAGTTATGTAAGAGGACCTTGTCGGGAAATATTCCCTGATGGCGTTAGAAACTCGAGTTGTGTGAGCAACGCATATTGTACAAATTCTTCGGGGATTTTTGAATGCACTTGTGACAAAGGAATGGTCGAGTCGTTGAACAGGGAATGCAAACTTGGTTATGGAGAGACTTGCGAGTCTAGCAAGGTTTGTGATGACGTCGGACTTGTTTGCAGAAATGGGACGTGTAGTTGCCAAAAAGATTTCCATGTTTATGACACGGAAAACAAGAAATGCGTAGGATTGGTAGGAGCACAGTGTGAGAACAGTGTTGATTGCGTGAGTGGGGCTTTTTGTGATGAGTATCGGGATCCTGAAATGAAAAAAGGCACTTGTAGGTGTTCCAAGCAATTCGAAACGAATCCGGATAGATGCTGTACACCAATTCAAAATGCGTTGGCAGTGGAAATAATAAAGTTGAATAGGACCGTTTCATTCGTCTGAAATAAGGTAGTTGGGGAATATTGACTTGTGTTAAATGACATTACGCTGTCAAGTAGCAAAAGTAGGCAGCGTGTTAAATAGAAAATAATTAAATTAGATAAACTATTACTTGGAATGTAATTTTATTGCATCTTACATAGAAAATCACTGCATAAATAATCACAAAACTATATCCGATTGTCAATAACATGCATTATTCAGTTCCACAACATACTTGCATGTCATGCCATAATATCATAAAAATTCACAGTGACGCAATCACTTACAAGATGCGTGCAGCTCAAACAATTAGGCTTGAAAATATCAACTTTAAATCGTGAATGATTCATCCATCTAGTCTGAAATGGTAATGCAAACTGTTTAAATTACAAAAATACTTGCTGTTGGAATATGAAAAATAAGAGCATAACATTCATAATCATAATCACAAGATCATATCACGGATATGTGGAACTATCCAATTTGGATAATCCAAATATTTGTTAATCATAATGGAAACGCTATCATTTCTCATAATTTCCTCAGTAATTTATCTGGCAATAGCTAATCCCTTAGAATCTGGAAATAGTACAACAACATCAGCTCCTCCAACCAATTATACGGCAAAGCGTATAATTCATATAAAACTTGGTGATTATTGTGACCTGCGGAGAGCACAAGTTGGCAATACCAGAGTATGGAAAGTTATTGAAGAAAATGTCGAGAAAGTTTGTTCGGAAGGTTCATCATGTCGATCAGGCGGGTGCAATTGTGACGATTTGAAAGACGGAACTATAATGGGAATTACAAATGATTCAGAAGGGAAGCGCGTCTGCAGGAGAATTGCTGGCCAGAAATGTTCCAAGGATGATGATTGTTTTCCGGATTCTCACTGCAAAAATAATGTTTGTAAATGTGATAGTGTTTGGCATTGTGTTGATGAAAAGAATGATGTTTATATAACAGCAAGAAAATAATTTAAGCTACATTTGGCTCGGGAAATATTGAGACATGTCTTGTAAATGATGTAAAGTAAGTCAATCAATAAAAAATTGAATGTCATATTCGCGATATGATCAAATTGACTTCTCTTCAAGACTTAGCTTTTCGGAAGTTAAGTTGAAGGATAACATGAAAAGCATAGTTTTTGAGAATTGCACATTTTCATCCATCAAATCATGACGTTTGCCAATTGCCCTTGAGCTCTTTGCTGGTCAAGTGATCAACGTTTGCATAAAATCTTACATTGCCTTTAACCTACCTTTCTTTACCGGAAATGGTTTAGTTTGCTCAAGATTTTTCTTCCTGTAACTTGTCCTCTTTTTCTAAGAAATATTTGAGGAAACGTTTAAGAAATAGTTAGCACATTCTAAATAAAATGGCTACCTCGAACGAAGAATCATCATCCCCATCATCTCCATCCGACTCCCTAATTAATTTATACAGTGTTCTCAATTTGAAACAAGGAAGAGCCAAGCATCACGACATAATGGGGGCTTATATTCGATTAGCAAAGATCTACACTAATCCAAAAGGTTATCCTAATCCTACATTAATTAATTAATTTACGGTTATCCTAAAGGTTATCCTAATCCTACATTGCACTAATCCTAAAGAACAAGAAGAGAATCCAGAATTGCTTGGGAAGCTAGAAGAGATAGATTTAGCGTACGACATTCTTTCTCATCCGAAAAAGAAGAAAATTTACGACAAGGACGGCTGGCCAGGAATTCAGGAAGCGGAAGAGTTAGAAGAAAGTCAAAAATCTTGTTGTGTAATTGCTTGATTTGTAAAATTGTGTCAACATTTAATTTATTGAATAAATTTACAAGTTGTTTCAAGTCACATATTTGACTGAAAATATAAAGACAAATTTAACTCTGCTTTTAAATTTCATAATCCAACAATACAAACGCTCGCCAACAAGGACACCAAAAGTAGCAAATATTGCAACCATCCAATAATACCAAATTGTTAAATAAACATGAGAAGAAATCTTAGAAAATTGATTCTTCCCGTTTTTCTCCCTACATGTACGCGGGCAATAAACAAACTTGTTCCAAACTTCTTTTCTAAAATCATTCAGAATTGGCCTAACGTCTCCTCGAAACTTAAAAACACTGGAACTATTTTGCAAAGTTTTTAATCTGAAAAAAATATTTAGCGCAGTCAGCGCAATACTTTCATCCACATCATATTCATACCAACGCTGAATAAGTCCTGATTCTGATAAATGAGAGAAGCTCATTAGGAAGAAGGAATAGAAAAAGTTTGCTGTAACTTCTGTAAATGACATTACTCCAACTATGGGCAGTGATTTCGGTCGGGAGACCCAAATATTCGTTAAACTTTCAAAGACTCCTATAATCGTGTCGATATAACGCTTGATATCAATTATTCCAAGCATTTCTGGCAATTCCACATCACCCCTTTTGCCTTCCACCTTCCAATTTCTAATTATTGAAAAGCATATATTCTCCAAGTATTTCTCTGGCAGCCAAATAGTTACCTTTCTTAACTTTTCTAATTTTGTTCTGTTATCTGTCCTAGGAATTGAGACATCCAAGCAAGAATATAATTGCCCGGTTTTTACATCTCCACAATTAACTGTGGTCAATAGCATCATTCCATTTTCAAGCAAAGAATCTAAATCATTTGCAACGGGAATGTTGGCTTTTGTAGTTAGACATGAAAAGAGATTTCCTCTATATTCTTGGGAAACAAGTAACACCAAAATGCACCAGATAAACCACAAGGCCAATTTATTACAAGAGGCGGAGACATTTCCATAATTTCCTTCAAATGGATAAGGCGATGATTGCTCTAGAAATAGTTTTGTGATTGAAAGCCAGCTTTTCAAAATATTCTTTAAATTTTGGCGTCTTCCCCATGAAAGCGATATAGCAACTACTACGCTAGTCACAATCAGCAATGTCCACAGTTGCAAACTAAACGGCTTCATTATCCCATCTACTTGACTTCTAACGGTAAAATACTTACTTTCGCGATGAAGAATGACAAACTGATATTCAAAATTCTTAACCGAATATGTCAGCCACTGCCATTTCTTGGCTTCTATTTTGGAAAAAAGTTTAACTGGATATCTGTCTGTAGCAACCATTGCGAAAACGTCATATTTGTTGAAATTGAGATTATTTTGAGCCCAAGTAAAATTAAACTTTTCACTAATTTCTAGCAAAGGACACAAAGAATGGCGAATAACGGAACTTTTCCCTAGGATAGAATGACGCGGATTGTATAACCGACAATCATCATAGATCTTTAAGAAATTCTCAACCGAAATAAACATTTGAATTAAAACTATCAATTTTTGATTAAAATTACGATGAACTGATATCCACATATTTGTCACATCAACAATGGCTAATCTCATATTACTCGGGTGAATAATTGGGATAAGCTCAGAGACCTTAGTTGAACCGCACGGAATACAAATGAAACTTATCTGTTCAAAATTTACAATTTTAATCATCATTGGTCCGGACAAGTACAAATATTTAAGGTAATTTGCTAAAGCGCCATAATGAGCCAAATTGTTAATTAAAATGTTGGAGAAACTAAGCAGCCATATTGATTGTGGTGGCGGTTCATTATTATTATTTGTGTGGGCAAGAACTTGCACAGCTTTTGGTGTGTACATGAACAAGTGAATATTACATGTCGAAAAGTGTTGTCGATAGCCAGCTGGAGAAAGTCGTGTGAGTCCTGAGGCTTTACTCCAGTCTAGTATCTTCACTGAGAGTAGATAATTAGCTAAATTGTCGAGTATTTGATGGAATCTGTTTGTGTATATTTTTCTTTCTACATGTAGTTGTGGATGATTAACTTGAGCATAAGGAAGTGACTCTGCATCAGAGCTGTAGTGAAAGTAAGTGAAAGTACAATCTTTAAAAGTTAAGAAAAACCAAGTTATGGGATCCGATGTAGAAGAAACTGGTATTGGAATAAGCGGTGAAAGTAGCAGGAATATATGTTTTATGCTAAGTAGAGCCTTCATGATAGCCGTTATTTTCACAACTGAAAAATCATTAATTAAAATAGGAAATTGCTTTATTTAGTTTCTCTCCCCAAACAAAATAATTGGAGTGTGTATGTTTCAAGGTAAATTTGTTTGTCAAAGCTTTTATACATTTAAACTTCCTGTTTTTAAAATTAAATAAATACATTTCAACATTAAATAAATTCATTTAAGTGCAAGTAACGCCCTTAACGTCCCTCTCGTGACATGCCTAAGGAATTTGAACGTGCTTATCTTCTTAATCACATACATTTTCCCATGCCCGTAATAAATAGGTTTGCAAGCCTTAATCCACTTCCGCATCTCTTTATTCCTTTGCTTACTCCCCCAATCATGTATTTTAGCAGTTCTCAACAATTTTGCTCCTTTCGCTTGCATCTCTCCTGCAAATGTTAACCCAACAATACACGCCATCAAACCGCCAAATGACCACAACAGAAGAATAGCCATGCTCGTAATGCTCAACCCAGTTCTATACTTAATTAGAGAAAAATTGCAATATATTATTATATTCGTCGCAACCGATTGAATTGGCATGATAGCGGAGGAATTGACCTCCAAAAGGCTTAGTTGGATTATCTCAAGTTCTCTATACTTTTGCTTGAATATGTCAAATCTTCTGTTTTAGCCAAATTCTTTTAGCCCAAGCGCTTCTTGACATTTCATCAAAGACAAAGTATTCATTACTCAGGAACCAAATGTGCCACGAAAAAGTTGTAAAAAATATGCAAAGATTTAGAAGATAAGCCCAAATAACTTGCAATCCATAGAAATAAATTATTCCAAATGCGAAATAGATAACCCATCCATTATATGTTAGGGGAAGGAGAGATGTCATGTAGCAGGGCCAATCCGGGTTAAAAATATAATGGCTACTGATCATTAAACCCATTAGCGGACATCCGATGCAGAAATACAATGCGCAAAAGTCAAAGAACCAAGCGGTGAATGAACGCTGTGGGTCATACTATGACCGTCATAGGATGGCATAAAATTCCCTGGAAAAATTAAAATTGCTCTTACATTTGTAATAAATGCCAAAGTAATTCTCAGGCTTACTCGCAATTTCATCCAAAAACCGAAACAATTCAGTATAGAATTGCGCCGCCAGTTTCGGACTTTTGAGAAATGGATAAGCAGCAATCAAATCAAACAAGCAGCAAATGGCCATAGCGCTCATGTAGAAATATGGAAATTCTGTAGTTTTTCTCATTCGATTATAACGGACAATTTGAATTGTGAGAAAAATAGTATACAAGACAAGGGTCAGGAAATTTACAGCGTACCTAAAGTAGCTACCTTTTGTTACATACAGCCGCCGATTTTTTAGGTTAAAGTGAAAGGGTGTTCCAGAGAAAGTTGAGGAGTAGAAAGTCAGCTCAAACCATAATATGCGGAAGTAGCGTGAGCTCAACATATTGACAACTTTTACTCAACACGAATGGAAAGCGAATGGAAAGTTTTAAAATTGTTTTGTGATGTCAAAAGTTGGAATCAATATTAATAGCTCTGATAGCTTAAACCTATTAACTATAATTTTTAGAAAGGTCATCCAAAGTAATTTTTAGAATAATACAAAAATGGATAAATCTGAATGCCTGTTCGAATCGCGATTGAATTCAAAAAAATAAAAAGGATCATCTAGTTAATAGCATTTAATATTAGCTCATTAGCTCTACAAAAATTCTCAATCAATTTAAGCTATTATTTTGCTATTCATCTCATGCCGTGTTGACCCATGGCTTTTCGTGCAATATTCCTTTTTTGGAGAAACGCTCTGGAATGAATATTAGCATTGTTCATGGAACACCGTATTCGCTTGACCTTGGGTACTATATACGCGTTGCGCGTTGTATACTGGTGACAAGCTACAAGTAGCCATTCTTTTTAATACTATTGTGAATGCAAAAGAGCTTCGCTTGTTCACCTGTCATATCCATTCCTCCACCAAGCTAATAGCCAGGCTTACAAATTTAGAGATTGAGATATAATAATTTACTGATTACAATTAATTCATTCAAAACCCTGAGTCATCCATTGCATTTAAACAACAAATTGCAAAAAAGCTGGAGCTCTAATTGTTAATTTGGCTATAAATTATCCTCAAAAGGTTAAAATCTAACCGCTACTGTTTCATTTTTATTTACTGCTAATACTTTTATATCAAGGATTTTAAAACGTGAAAAGGTAAAATATTTGTATAAGTTCCATAAATTGAAACATTTCCATTGTCTCTCGCTAGCAACAACTTCACAATTCCGTAGACCGTGTCAAGTGAACAGGTGCCTAATAAATAAAGTTGAAATGAGCAAGTATTTTAACCTTGAGATTTCCATGAGAAGGCTCATCATCTCATTTTTAGAAGATTGCGTGCAACACCGAATGTTTGTGGTTTTTATTACGCTTTTAGTTCTTCAATTGCATCACCTAAGATAGAAAATCCCGACCTTATAAAAGTTAGTTGGTAGCTACTCCAGTAAGCTGTTAGTCAGTTTTTTGTCTGTTCCAATTTCATATAAAAAATTAGGAAACTTTTCCGCGTTTGCCATGAATTTTATTCCGCACGTTTTATTACTTTTTGGTAAGATTATTTTACCCAATAATTTAGAAGAGAAAACTGAATTTCATCTTGACAATTCAAATTATGATGAAAATGGTCCTAAAAATGATTTTCTTTTCAGGTCTACTTCATGGTAGAAAGCTTGTGATGGCTGACACTTGTCTTACAACGCCTGCAACTGACACCTACCCAAATTTAAGATTTCCTGCAGAATGGGAACCTCACAATTTGACCTTAATGTCCTTCCCCGGCTCTTATGATATTTGGGGAAATCTTCTATCTAAAGTTCAAGAAGATGTTGCAAAAATTGCAAAAGCTGTCGCTGAATTTGAAAGTGTTGTGATGATGGTAAGACCTTCACAAGTAAAACGAGCAAAGAGACTACTTGGAGCAACTGCCAACGTTTCCATCCTGCCATTACAAACGGACGACCTCTGGGCTCGAGACACTGCTCCAGTTTTTCTAATGGCGGATGACTCAAAAGTGGTCGGAGTCACCTTCAACTTTAACGGTTGGGGAAACAAGCAAAAGCACGACAACGATTCCCAGGTTGCGGTTAAAGTTATGGATCACTATGACATGGAATGTATCAAAAGCCCGTTAATATCTGAAGGTGGATCTTTCGAAACTGATGGACAAGGAACACTGATGGTTACTGAGAGCATCAATTATCAACGATAATCGAAATCCAGGCAAATGTACGTCTAAATTTTAAGCAAATGAAATAAAATTTTAAAAGCAATCTTAATTTTATAGCCAAAGCAACGATTGAGAAGGAACTCAAGGAGACCTTGGGCGTCCAGAAAGTAATCTGGTTTCCCGGAGTTTACGGACATGACATAACTGACGCCCATGCTGATTGCCTAGCTCGGTTCACAAGCCCCGGTGTGGTCATCCTAAACACGCCAGCACCCGGAACAGACTCGGACGACGTTTGGGCAGTGTCGTCGCGAGAAGCAAAAGAAATTTTGGAAACAGCAACAGACGCCAAAGGAAACAAGTTTAGGATCGTTGAACTGCAGGAGCCAGACCCCGAAAAAATTAGCTATCAAGGCACCTCGGAAGACTTTCTTACTTCGTATGTCAACTACTTGGTTGTGAATGGAGGTGTTGTAATGCCTAAATTTGGGGATGAAGAAGCGGATGAAAAGGCTAGACAAACTCTGCAAGATTTATATCCGAGTAGGAAAATTGTACAAGTCGAAATCAACACTTTGGCGTCAGGAGGCGGGGGCATTCACTGTGCCACTCATGATATGCCTATGTAACCAACGATTGTAAAAGTAATGTTCTTTTTAAGAAACCCAATAAAAATTTGGTATTCAACAATATGTCCAATATGTCGGATTTGTGGGGGACGTTTGGCTCAACTTTTTAGTCAATTCTTGTTACTGTTCTTGTATTATCAATTTCAGCTTTGGATACATAATAAAGTCAAATCCATTAGTTTTAAAATCTTATTTTTTTAACATGGCTAAACGAAATTAATCCGATGACTTTTGTAACTTGCACTTTCTCTGATGTATTCCACGAACACCGATTTGATTGAAAGCTGAAAAAATTAACAAATTTTTAATAAATGATTTATTTGACTGTCAATTCTAACATGTAATGGTAAAAAGTGTAGTTGAAAATTACCAAAGGTTTGCCAATTAACAAATATAACGGCATAATTAAATATTCAAATATTAATTAAGCTTATTTTGAAGTAAGCCCTACCTTTTTAAGCGCAAATGCCTTCGGACAATACGGACATTTAAACGTCTTCTCCCCATGACCCCTCCTGTGCCTATCATAACTACCTTTTGTACGCAGGACTTTGCCACACTCTAAAATTCAAAATCAAACAAACATACAATAAAAAAGCCAGAAAATAACATTCTAATTCCAAATCACAATTCAATAAGTAATACTATGTATACCTTCACAAATATAATTGTTCCCCGTGGTGTGATTAGCGTCCATGTGAAATTTTAGATTGCTTCCGTTTACTGAAATTAAATGCAAATCATTTAATGAATGAGTTTAATGAATGATGAATTTTGAAAGATAGTGAATAAATAATCAAGAGTCAAAAATCGTACCAAACTTTGCATTACAAATTGGACAATTCTTTCCAGCCTTATCATGGTCCCGAATCAAGTGGTGCCGTAACCGCACGTAGGTGGCAAATTCCTTCTCACATTTATGGCATTTAAACTTAACAGCATCAGCTCCATGATCCCGGACCTGATGATCTCGAAAACAAACGGGTGATGAATATTCCATAGCACACTGGTCACACTTGTAAAGCTTCAATCCAACGTGGATACGTAATTTATGCTCTGGAAAACAATAAAAATTCAGATTCTTACTATCACTTCGTTTAAGTTTGAGTATATTTTTATTTACTTTCCATAGCATCCGCTTTTCGAAATCGTTTGGAACATTCGTTACACTCAAACTTGGACGTATGACTTATTTTATGAAGTAGCATAGCATCAGGAAGCAGAAATGTCTTATCACATCCTTCAAAGTCACAAGGAGTCGGTTTTAGAAGCTGATGAACGGTGTGCAAGTGCGTGGCAAGTTACTCTGCGGTCTTTGTGATGCTGAAGGCAAACATGGCATGTGACGCCACGGTTGACTTTGTGTTCCTTCAAGTGTTCCATGTAGTTTTCTAGTGATGAAGAATACTGTGAGCAGTGCTGACAAGGAATTGGATCGTTAACCTCGTGGCTAATCAAATGCTCCCATAGGGCTAACCCAGGAACTCTCTCTAAGCAAACGTCACACTTGAGTTGGTACTTCCGTTTGTGACGGTCCATGTGAAAGTTAAGATGTCCTTTAGTGGAAAATTTGAGGCTGCAGAGCTCGCATTTGAATGGTTTGTCTTCAGTTTCGTGTTCACGTAGATGCTCCTCAAATCTACATATTTTCTTCTTGGAATAGAAGGGACAAGAATCACAATAGTAGGTTTTATCTCGACTGCCACCCTTGTTGTATTTGGGTAGCCAATTGCTCTTCCTGTTTTTCTTTTTTGGTGGACATTTCAAAGTTTTCACAGAACCGTTTGGTCTCTTAATCGGGACAGGGGCACTTTCCTCTTCTATTTGTGTTTCGTTCAGCTCATTTTGGATTATAATACGAGAGCGTGCCAAGGCAGCAGAAGATCGCGCGCGTTTTGGGCGACTGGGACCTTCAAAACCTACTTCCGTTTTCTGCTTAGGCAATACAAATTCCTGGTCATCCTCATGAAACTGGTGAAAATCCTCAGACTCAACAGGATGAGCTTCACTTGACGTGAAAAAGTCATCCGCCCAATCCGTAGGTTCAGTCTTAACATTATCAGCAGTCTTCGATGAATAGGTCAAGCTTTGTTGAACACACTCAAATCTCTCCAAGAAAATCAATGGAATAGTAACGGCATTCTTGCCTGAAATTTATAATTAAACATTACAGCAACTTTCCAAGCATTCAATTAAATTAGTATTAATTCCTTAAATATTACTGTTCTGATAAGCTGCGTCTTGGAATGTCTTCAAGATATCTAATAAATCAGTCCCGCCTTTATTCCTCAAGCAATCCTGCCCTTCTAAACCCAAAACCTCCCTATTATTCGTCACCACTTCCAGAACAATTTTCAACTGATTAATCATCTCCATTTGAACTTTCTCCAATTCCAACTGCAGCTCCAGAAGCTTATCAGCCAATACTTCACATTTCAAACACAAACTAAACGACTCCCTATGTGTTTCCTCATTATATCCGTCACTATTTTCAACAATTTCCTCCTTCAACTTATCAAAACTTTTAGCTGGAGAGCCCAAAAGATAGTTAACTAATAACTTAAATTTCTTTTCTTTCCTTCGCTGAAAATCATCTTCCTCTTTGGGTCTTCCGGCTTTCCTTAATTTGGTAAACTTTGAAAAGCAGAGTAAACACAAACGGTTCATTTTAGTCTAATTTTTTTGCTGATTTACCGAAAAAAAATTAAGTTTAAAATTTTCTAAATCAAAAAACGAGGAGAAAAGTAGAATAGCAGGAGTATGAAGCGAGGAATATGTTTGTAAACAAAACCAGCTGACTTCTGCATGAGCAGAGCTCTCTGCGTCGCGTCGCGCTGCGGATTACACGTCATCTCAACCAAAATATGTTTGTTTACAAATTTGACAGGAGGACCTGCCTATTGCTTATCTAAAAATGACTGATAACTTATTGCTTTTGGATAAGGTGAGATAATTGTGAATTGAAATTTGAATTTATTTAAAAATCAAATCAAGCAATGTTGTTGGGACAATTAACAAACTACATGACTCCTTTTTATTTTCAAGGTCTTGCCTTTTCTAACATCATCTTCGGATTATTTGGAAATTAAAGACTTGAAAAGGCTCCGTTTGGTCAACAAGGAATTTTGTAACTCGGTTGATAACTTCCTCGAGAACCAGCCCAAGCTCCGTCCCTTTACCAGTGATGACATAAGACTTAGCTCTGAAGCTTATCTTTGGACGGAGAGATGTGTAGATGACGAACTTTTTAATGGGATAGAGCAATTTGGGGGTGTCGCAGTCAAGAATTACTACAGTG
>JAHZMU010001865.1:0-10215 GCA_027743725.1 Rambutsinella grinnellia
GGAAACGGTAGCTTTGTTCATTTTCATGGTTTAGGTTTGTAAAGTAAATAATTTCACTAGCTATACAAGTTAGAAGTCTAACATCTAGTGAAACTCGAATGTTGGGAAGGAAAACGCGGAGAGGAAAGGGCCACGGAGAAAGTTGTTTACGCGTTGGACCCTAAAATTAAACTGAAACGGAAGGTGTCAAGTAATGAAGGCCAAAGGCAAAGGATATTTTTTCCTTCATTTTCTCCCATCTTGAAATAAACGTAGACCATCATGCAGCATACGGATAATCAAAGCAGTTTTCTTTCTCTTGGTGCATTGTATTACATCGATGGAAAGGCATACGTTCACTTTCAGACTTTCTCTTCTTCCGCATGTCATAAACTTCCAGACATTCCCATAGGGAGCCTATTATTTCCCGACGGAACGCAAATATGAGCATGTCAACATGCAGGTAGGACAAGAGCTACGGAGATTATTAATAACCAAAAGGAAAATAAAGTACTAAAAAAATGCAATAAAAACCGAGTAGGAAATGGGAACGGAGAAAGTTATGAAATGCGCTCTGCTAAGATACCAAAGAGCAAAACAAATTTTTTGTGAGTAGTCACCCTTCGTCTACGCATTCCACTATTGCCAAAAGCCATAATAAGTAGGTATTCTGATGAAGTTGAAGTGTTTGTTTGTGTTTTTTGCATGGGACTATGAATCCATAGGCTCTAGACTTAGCCGTACTAGAAAGAATGGTTAAGCTGAGGTAGGTACGGACCGGTACTAAAACCAAAACCAAAGTCTTTGATGTTTCCAATTTTGGGACGAAAAAATTTCCATCAAGTATATAATAGCTGCACGCACCAAATGCGTGTGATGGAATTTCGGGGACCGGATTACTTTGTTCGTTCTACCTTGTACCAAAAGAGAGTTTACACACCTATTTTCGTCATCCATTCTATCTAATTTTAGAAAAGGAATTTCATTCTAGACGTCACAAAAATCCTTTCAAGTCCATTTAGGTGATATCATGGAAAATAGGAGAGGAAATTTGTTGAGAAGAAAAGCATTGCTGCATTGATTTATTGAGAAATGACATGGAACAAATACTCTCACCCGTAGTAATGGCATATTTAGACACTTGATAAAATCCATGACGTAGTCGGGCAAATAGCATACAAATTCTAAAAAGCCTAAAATCATAAGCCTAAAAGTAACGTTATAAATTGACTTGTTAAAATTGCATGAAGATTCATCATTTATGTTTACCTGTCTAAAATTTCTTTGTAAAATCACAGCATAGAAATTGCTAAAATAAAAGCTATAAAAGTCGATTCTTTTCAAACTTTAAAGTGATAATGTTTAGGAAGCTGTATTGACAATTATGGCATATGCGCAATTTTTCATGTAAAGTGGCATTTTGCCACATCACAATCAAAATTTGTAGTAACGGCCGTCTTTTCAATTCTACATGCTACTGACAATTATTTTCCCATTTACAAATATTTCAACACAAACCTCCCAGTCCCAAATTTCATTTTCATTTTACTTTATTGCTATGAATTAAAACAAGCTGATCTTCCTTATAATGTCCCACCTTAATCACAATTTAGAAGGCTTATATAGCGAGACAATTAATAAAACGCTAACCTATCATTATGATCACGAAAGGATTGTGTAATCCAAAGCCAATTATCGAAAGCAGTAAGCATGCAAATTATCTGCAAAACTTCTAGAAGAAGACTAGATCAAAGATCAATCACGTTATAGTAGTTCAAGGAATGCATAAATTTCTACCTTCATCATGCATTTTCATCCCAAAAGGTTTACCTTATAGCTGTTTTCATTAAAGTTGTGAAAATAATATTCACTCGACTTGATATAGCGAAGTTGTGAAAAATGCAAAGACAAGCTTCTACTATCAGGACACTTCGCAAATTTTTTTTGGCTTCTTTAATTATGCATATTTATATTAATCAAGTGCATACCATACCGTTATGCATACAAAGTATAACAAAGTAGAAAATCTAATAATGCAACGGCTCACTGCTTTATGCACATGCATTGTGCGACCTACGTCTGCAAGATAGAATACACAAATCATCTTTATGCGAATACTTTTTTACGATTAACATGAGTAAAGCATGTTACATGAATTTATATGAGGAAACTTCCTCTTTTGTCGCGCTATAACTTTTTATTATATAATAGCATTCTTATCCTAAAAGCATTGCTTGCCAATCTCATACCATTTTAAATAAAACTTTAGTTTCACACATTTTCTACTCCTTCTTAGTAACTTCTACAGTAGATGTTCTATTCCCTTCGATTTCTGTACAAATTGCATACGGAAATAAATACAAAAAATAAATCACAGCATTAAACCCGCATCATCTTTAACCCTTTTTCACCTTCAAAAAATTTAAAATTCAGAAATTTTCATGCGTTTTCTCTACACACAAGCTTCTCTGACGTTCAAATCCAATGGGATTACCGACGGAAAAAAGGGTAAAAAACTCTTTCATTTCATGCAGAAGGATAAGTTTGTAAAGACCTAACAGGCTAACAGGTACCTAGTACTTGCTATGAGCTATGCTTCAAATACTCTCAAACCCCTACGAAAAGACATGCAAAGGTTCTTTCATTGAAACGATACAATTCTCATATAAGAAAAGCCTATTCCCATTTATATTTGTGAAACATGTGTGTGCAGTTTTGTACACGTAGTCATAAGCAAGCTAGTTTCGTACAGATTTTCACAAACCTCGCCATTCTTCCATATATCTTGTAGATCTATTGCATACTGATAGTTTCGTACTGCGACTGTAAATATTCTCAGTCTTGCGTACAAAAGTCTGTAGGAAAGTATCGAGTTTGGAATTGCTAAATTTCTAAAGTCAAACTGTTGGAGCTGATCTTTGGAGACACATATCAGCTCTTTGCAGGTGGTCTAAATTCAGATTTGCAAGTAGAAATATAACAGGGTTGGAAATTGCTAAACTTTGAAGATTTTAAAGCCGATTGAAATAACCCGTTACATTTCAAAAAAAGGAGATCAGGTGTTGGAGATCAAATTTGTGATAGAAAAGTGATTTGAATTAATCAAAACGTGAATAAACTGGTAAAATTAGTAACTTTGAAGAGAAAACCTGAATAGTTTTGTGAAAAGGATAATTATTTATATTAAAGTGAAGAATGGAGTAGGAGAGGACAATAATTTTATTTTCTCGTAGTTCCCTTCTTTGATTTCGTTTTAAAGTTAATTTGGCGTTTTGTGGAGTTATTTTGGCTAGTTAACTTAGCTATTCTGAGAAGAAACTACCCACTTTGGAAAAGGCGGAAGCTTGCGGGAGACAATCGGTTCATTTAAGTTGATTGAGGTAAGCATTAAATATTAATCTCTTATTCATAACTTCTCTTTCAAGACTTCCGTTTCATTCTTCAAGCATGTTTGTTCATCTGCATGTTCTTAAACTAATTCGATTGCAATTTGAAATCTTTAATTGGTTAAAATTACTTTAAATTATTAATAATTAGGGCATTTAAATATTCCGCAACTAGACAAATTAAATCTGAAGTAATAACTTGTGTGACTAGAAATGGCTAATTTTCATGAGTTTAAAACTGAAAACACTAAAATATCTGAAAAAGTAGCGAAGAAAATTTTATTGCACATTTGATGTTTGATTAAAAAGTATTCGATAAAGGAAATGCTTTCGTGAATTTCAATCAGTGGCAATCCATGACACAAAATTCCCATTTCGTTTTTATACATTTCCTTCTATGCTAGCCCTTCTTGATAAGCTTCCTCTACTCATTAGTCATCCTTTAAATGTGAATGTAAAGATTAACCCCTTTTCGTGATGAATGAAATAATGCTACGAGACTAGCTATGAAAAAAGTGAAAGATTTTGTAGGATTTGTGATAAGCACTCATCGATTCAGTTGATTAATCAGACTCGTTTCATCCACCATCCACCTATGCAATTGCAGTAATTGCTGACCACCTTATGAGCTATATATCAGGTAGAAGAGTTGATCTGCATGAACCAGATATATAAGAACAGCTTTTCCAACCTTGAAACTTTTCTGTCACTTATGTCTTCATTTTTACGCACTGTGCGTCTGGCGGTTAAGTTAAGGAGAACAATTTGTTTGCAAAATTATGACTTGTAAATTATGGGAGGAATGAGGTCAAAGTCATCAAATTAGTGCTACTACCTTCACCTTAAAAATTAGTATTGAAATGTGATAAATAATTAGGGAACGTCTTTAACGACTTTGTTTGCTTGATTACTTGGTATAAAAATTGCTTATCGGAATCGGAAAGAATTGAGATTGTTTTTGGTCAAGTTGTATGAAATTTTCGGAAGTTAGTGGTTTACATGTTTATCTTGTCTATGGGCATAAAATGATAAGGAATGCAGTTTTAGTATTTATCTTCAACATTTTAACTTCAATTAGGTAATGACATTCATTGTTTTAATGCTACGGTTGGATGCACAACTCGATATAATGATTCGTGTCTGCCAGTAATTAAATGATTGTCTAGAAATAATAATGGCATATCAGACCTTTTCGTTGATTTGGTTCGTCAGAGGTTATTTTAGGGCTGATTTTTAGCCGAAATGAAAACAATGGAATTTTTAAACCACAGTGGCAGTTTAATTGGAAGTGAGACCTATTCAATTCAGTTTGTTTTACTGGGCTTGTCGAAGTTGCAACCTCAAACGCGTATTGTTTTTTCCATACTTATGTGGTTGACCAAATGGTAGTTTTTTTTAAAGAATGGCGAATGGGCTGAATATGATTGTGAATATGTGGATTTGAAAATAAAAGCGGTGTAAATAGCCCATTTAGAATTGTTCGTTATTAAACGAGCAATAAACGCTGCATTATGAACTGAGCACGTGAATCGATCATGGTCCCCAATTATCCAGTGCATTACTCATCCATTTTTCCGTCGATCAATATAGCTTTGAGTGGACACAGCGTAGCATTATTCTCAAGTTTGAAATTGGGACAGGTGGAGTAGAGGCTTATTGAATTATTTAGGCTGGTAAAAAGTCAAGCCGTTATGTTGAGTGGAGTTGGAAGGGAAGCATGAATTTATGGAACGTTCCGATACACTCATAAAAAAGTTGAAAAATCGATGAATCTTTAATGCTCTCCGAAAGTGGAAGCATGCGATAAACAGGATGTTTTGTAAAGAACCCCGCTTTTATATAATTTTCGTTCAATGACCAGTGAGTCGATTCTTTTGACGCAAATTTCAGTAAAGATAAGGGTGAAGATAACCAAGTTCCGTCTTCCATTCATAAAGTATCGCACATGCACAGGCTCAGGCCAATTGACAATAAATTATGAAGAACATACATAGAGTTGAATAAGAAATGCGATTATTGCATTCATCCTTCTCCATGAACTTTCGACATCATCACCTTTCTTTGCCCCTTTGACACAGAATCTGAAGATTAGAAAGCTTTGTCATCGGATATATATGTACATAGTTAACAATCGTAACAGTGTAGGCCCTACACGTAGGAAGGAAACACTGAGCTCATGGATGTTGATTATATGAATGTGTTTGAAGTTCAATTTTTACTGTTAATCTCACCGAAACATTTAAAAACAACTTTATTCAACTCCTTCACTCATTTCACTTAAACAAAAACCTAAATTGGAAAAACTATCATGTGGTTGGGCTTGTGAGGAATAATAAAAGCTAAAGTTAAGTAGAAATTAGAAATTACATAACTTTTAAATTAGGATTCCGTGGTTGCCTTTATTTCACAGAGAAGAGAAAAACTTATCAAATATTTATTGTCACGTCAAAGATAAAGTTAAGTAGAAATTAGAAATTACATAACTTTTAAATTAGGATTCCGTGGTTGCCTTTATTTCACAGAGAAGAGAAAAACTTATCAAATATTTATTGTCACGTCTCTCTACAGCCGACCCCGTTTCGTTGTGGCTGAATGCATGAGGTGGAATGAGTTTGAGATGCAAATTCGCATAGCTGTTAGGTGTTAGTTGGACTAACTTTGACACTAATTTTGTACAAATCCGGTAATTATTTACCACAAATTGTGGTCCACAATGCTACTCTGTGACTGCGTCCATGTATGTATGTAGCTTTTAGTAAACTTGTTTGACGTTATTGTCCAATTTATGACTACGACAATTCGAGATAAGGTTCCTGATGACGATGATGATACTCGTTACATCCATTTTGAATGGGGAAGGAAATATGCTAAGGTGAGTTACCTGAAATGGAACTACCTTTCACCTTTTCCTACTGCAAATGTACAAATTGTTTAAAGTTACATCATAGGCGTGTTGAACAAGTACAGAATTTTAAGCCCAGGAAGAATGCTCTGCATTTATTTTACGCTTTCTGCACTTTAAACATTTTGCATAACGTATTGTTTAGATTTTACAGTTGCAACCACTTTATTCACAGATGTCTTTACTTTAACTCATCCTCGCCAAATTATTTACGTCACATTGGTCATGTTAGAATTACGGTGATTACAATACCAATTGTTTATTGGTGGTGGTAAATAGCATTAATTCCATTCAGTGACTCTCTACAAGCGTCATAGTCGTTCTTGTATTTCCTCAAGGTTAAAAGTTTAAGTAAAAAAAGAAGACGGTTTTTTGGAGGCAGTGGAGCATCGAAAAAGGTAAAGTGATGAACAAACATGGTAAAGTTGACAGTGTGGTCTGAGACGTTAAAAGCTAAAGACACAAAACGTAACAAATGTTACGCAAGTTTTTTTGCTGGTTTTTCTTTTTTATCTAATGTTATAGTGAATTGTTTGTTGCTTGAATCAAATACCACAAAGCGTAGATTGAAGAGAAACGTAACAATTTATGCTTAACCAATTTGAATTATAATGGGAATCGTTACGTAATGACAGGAAACCGTATCATCAAATCATCAAAAGGGGTTTTTAGATTACGAATCGAGACTATTTGACGTGAGTGTGAAAGCATCATTTATCGGATTCGTGTGCGTTTTGTGAAGTGAAAAATTGGAAACGTTTTCCGGAATCGATTTAAAATATTAAAATATAATTTCAAAATTACCAATTAAAATGAAATGAGAGAAATTTTAAAAATGTGAACAATGAAAAAATGAGCAAAATGATAACTGACGCTCCGTGGTGGATTTTTGAGCATTGTAAATCTGTGCAAAAAAAGTATGAGATGTTTGAGGCGATTCTGCTACAAGTGATTAACACTCATGCTCCAATTACAAAAAGAAGAATAAAAGAGTCCAAAAAACCTTGGATGAATGCTACGTACAATTCAATGAATAGAGACTTGCACAAACTGAAGAAAAAAATTGCCAACGACACATCTGGCAATCTTCATCAGCAATACCGCGTTCAAAGAAATAAACTAAACTCAATGAAACTCAAACTAAAGGCCAACGTTATTAAAGATGTTTGCAAAAATGAGATAAGTTCAAAGAAAATCTGGAAAATTCTGAATACAGAAGTGGGACGGCAGAAAAGCAATGATGCAATTCCAGACATAAAACATAATGGGTGCACAGTCTACAGCGAAGCCGAAAAGTTAAATTTATTGTGCACTCATTTCACTCAAAATCCGAACAATTTAAATCCAATTATCGATTTTAGTGCTGATAGTGAGATTGATAATGAAGAGTTCGTATTGGATGAGGTTACTGTGACAAATGATGAAGTTGAACTTGTAATGCAAAATATCAGAACAGACAAGCCAAGTGGTCATGACTCTCTTCCACCAAGATTTTTTAAAACGTTTGCCAAAGAAATTTCCCCACATTTGACAACTATAATAAATCAAATATTTAACGACGGCGAATTTCCAGATGCGTTAAAAGTTGCGTTAATTATCCCATTGTATAAAAATAAAGGGGAACGGGATAATGTGCGAAATTATCGACCAATCTCCGTACTCCCAACCGTTGCAAAGATTATCGAGAAGATAATTTACAACAAACTCATTTCGTTCCTTGAAGACAATGAATTATTATCTCAACAACAACACGCGTACCGGTCAGGAAGGTCAACTCAAAGCGCCATCACAATTCTCACTGATGACATTAAAAGTGCTGCAGACAATAAACTAGTTACTGGAGCAATATTCTATGACTTTGTAGCTGCGTTCGATAGATTGCAATACGTGAAGGCGCTTCAGAAATATAAGCGAAAGAAAGTTAGGAGAAAGTTTTTGAAGCTGCTTAAATCCTACTTTAGTAATAGGAAAGTTATAGTGGTTAAAAACGGAGCCAAATCCAAGCCATACTTTCTCTTGCAAGGTACCCCACAGGGAAGCAGTTTATCAGGCTTGAATTTTTCAGTTTATGTGGATGATGCTCCCAAAATTTTTGAATTTTGCAAATGCATATTTTATGCAGACGATTTAGTGCTATATGTGAGTGCTGAAACAACTGAAGAGGTGAATAGAAAATTGCAACATGATTCCGATAAATTAGTACAGTGGTGTTTTGAGAATTTAATGGAAATAAATATAAGCAAAACTAAAGCAATGCTCTTTAAACACAGAAGGAGTAAAGTAAATGCTAAATTAAATATCAAAATTAACGACTCTTTGATTGAGTGTGTAAATCAATTTAAATATTTAGGCTTGATTCTAGATGAAAGTTTGACATTTGAATCTCATTTCAATTCTGTTTGTAAGAATATGAGCAAACGTACTTATATGTTACAAAGGTATAGAAAATATTTTTCAGCTAAATGGAGGCACATTTTTGTAACTTCACTTGTCATTTCTCTTGTAGACTATTGTATTCCAATTTGGGGCAATGTGCCTAAATTTAAAGAAAAAAGGATAAACAACATAATGTTCAGAGCAGCAAAGTTGACGGTTAAAGCCAAAACCAAACATAAGATGTCTAAAACTGATAAAATCGAACAGTTAAATTGGTTACTATTTAATGAGCGAGTTGAAACGTACACGTTGAATTTCATTTTTAAATACATTGTAAATGAGTCATCACTTACAAAATGTTTTCCTAATTTTTGTAAAAGACAAGAAACATCACGAAGCTCAAAATTAGAAAATAATTTCAATGTGCCCCGTTTGAACACGGAATTTGGTAAAAGTTCGTTTTTCTACAGAGGTATAATTTTTTGGAATAACATGCCGGATGAAATTAAGAAATGCGGTAGTTTAGCAGGATTTGATTCAAGTTTAAGGCAATTTTTACTTAAAAAACGCGAGGAAGAAGAAAAGATTGTAATAGGTTATTTGCGATAGTTATGTAGAATAGATTTTTTTGTTATTCGATGACTGTGTCATGTTCATGAAAACAATATGTTAACACGTATTATGTTATTTGACACTTGAATAAATTTGGCAATCTCAATCTCAATCTCAATACTGGTTCTCTGAGAAAGATCATTAAAGTCTAAATTGGTAAGTAGCAATCTTTTTGTACTATAAATGTCACTTCAGCATCCTCATGTAGATTGATTTAGACCGGGGGTGTGTCGTGAGCGTAAAAATTCGCAAAATCCGTCTCGTCTGGTCAACTTTTTTTGCAATGTTATTGGCGATCATGAACTCTTACGAAGGATGGTGTGAGAGAGTAAGAGTAATAATAGCGTTTCAATACTACTAGCTGATAAGTAAAGATATGAGACTCTACGCACTTGGAGCGTCTGCAAAAACTAACTGCTATCGCATAGTCATGTAATCAGTTCACTAATTCCACTTTCCAAGGTCACGAGCCGTCTTCTACAGATTTACACCAGGGAAGTGGATAGTGAGCCTCAACTAGATAAACTTTGCGTTGATCATGAACTACTGCCTCGATAAAAACTGTGTCATATTTATTTACAAATGTGGGATGGCTTTTTTTATGAACATTCCATCGTTAATCGCTGAAATTGCGTTGTAGCGGTGAACTATTTTGGTAATTTGACCGTTCAATAGTGAGGGAATAGAGAGAATTCTCTCCTCCTATTAAATATCTCTTGATGGACAGAACTACGCTGTAATATTTAAGCACTTTTTTGCTGCAATGATAAAACTTTAAATTGGAATAGGGCTGATCCTTAACGATTTTATTTTCTATTTCTATTTTTTGCAAATCTTTTTGCAAATTCCGCTTTTTACATAAGAGTTTTTAATCAGTAGTCTTATGGAATTATGTACCTCCACTTCAAATTAATTACACATTTGATGCATTCACTGCACTCATATTTGGCATAAATATGA